>LGRX02000563.1:0-46787 GCA_001247695.2 Cymbomonas tetramitiformis | reverse complement strand
GGCCGAGGGAATCTCGTCTCCGGAAAAGGAATAGCTGTCGGAGCCGTCGTCATCGTCGATCACGGAAAGCTCTCCCGGGTGAATCGAGCCGTGAGAAGGCTCAATCGAACACAAATGAAGGGAAGGGTCAGGGCATCCGGGCATCACTCGGTCCATAAAAGACACTCGTAGAGGCTCCTCGAAAGGAGAACCGAAAGAAGCGGGGTCCGATGCCGAAATAGGGTAAAGCCCCGTGTCGACCTCGTGATTGGCAGGTGGTGGCGCATCGCACACCACCTGCGGCACAGACAAAGTGCCGATGTGCAGCGGTGGTTGCTTACCAGTCGTGGCAGTACCACCGACCTGCGCAGCCGTAGCCGCAGACCGCAGGGACTCGAGGACGCCCCGTGCATCTGATAGCACACCTTGTATGCCGTCGCCCGAAGCACCATGAACCAAGCCCGCATAGTGGGCACGCAATCCCACGTCGTGCCGCACCGGATAGGTGAAGGGCTCAGGATCGGTACGCACCAGTGGCTGGTCGTGCTCGTGACACAGGTCGGCGAATTCCTCGTCGTTCTCGTTGTCGAAGGCCGTCTGGAAGGCCGAAACCACCTCGTCTAGGTCCATGGCGGCATCCCGTAGGTCCACATCGCACGAACCACACACCTCAGGGCAACGTGCAGTGTCGTGAAAGTGCCCAGGGCAGAGCGGGCACTCCTGTACGAAGGCCGAGGATGCGGAGTGAAAAGAAATGCTCCTAGCACCCTGCGGCTTCATGCCTTGAGGCCAATTCCCGCCTTTCGGGAGTGTGGAGGCCGCGAAGCGATGCTTCCATCCCACGTGACGGTTACGGCCGTGAAACTTACCGTCGGTCCGACGGTTCCGCTCGTCGCGCCACTTGGACGGTGGGAATCTGACACCACCGCCCCCATGCTTACGGGGAAAATCATTCCGTGGCGGCGGCGTGTCGCGTGCAACTTCGCGCTCGTCACTACGGAGGGAGGCAAGTAGGGTAGAGGCTTCACCAATGATACGAGCGAACTCCTCGAGGAAGTCCGAGACGCCACTCTGCTCGTCACCTGCGTAAGCCAGTCCGAGAGGCGTGTGCGTGTGGATAGGTACGGCTGTCTTGGGGCGGGTGGGAGGGCCATTAGGGTTCGCACTCCACCACACCTCTAGAACGTGAGTGTACACCTCCTCGATGCTCACCTTCGCCAACTCGGTGTCCAGGCGGAGCGGGGTAATCACCTCCTTGTAAAAGTCAGCGTCCAGCGCTGCCAGTAGCTGCCTTTTGGCTGCTTCGTCATCCAGGGGACCCGCTCCGCTAGCCGCGATAGCTTTAAGACATTCGTCAAATTGGGCAACCAAGGGCTCAGGGTCATTAGACGACCCAAAAGAAATGCCTAAGAGCTCCTCGTGATGGCGGAGCGGCCGATGCCCAGGCGGCAGCAGCCGCTTGGTGATCTCTAGTAGAGCACGCTTACTACCGTCGCGCGGAGAGATCCGAGCGGAAGCGTCAACCCACCTTCGAGCTGGAGAGTGTGGCGTTGTCAAAGAGACCAACGCACGAAGTAAAATGTCGTTGAAGATCGGGTGAACCTCCTTGGTGACGTCCACGAGGTCAAAGATGTCCTCGTTGGCGTTGTCCTTGTTGACAAACGATGCTTCCAAGGCAGTAACCAAGGAATCCCAAAGAAGTTGTCGATGAGGTTCACTTCCGGAAAACGAGGACGCCTTAGTACCTAAGGTGTCCTTCGCAACACGCTTCACAACGTCAACGTCCCAAGACGATTGCAAAACGGCATTGCTGCGCGTCCTGTCAGCAGCAGCGAGTGCGACATTCGCTGACTGCGGGGTGCTCTTGTAGCGAGCACCCACGTTCCTAGCAAAAATTGAATCTAGGCGCATCCTAGCGCCCATGGCCGGTGTTCCAACTGAGGATGAAGTCATCAGAATAAATTCCTATAGGAGGGGGGTTGGGGAAAAGGCGAGTGTCAAATTGTGAGGTGGCGGGCGACCGTAATGCAGTTGCGGAGTGAGGAGAAGAAGGGGTCGAACGAAATCAACGGAGTCGAATACGCGGCGGCCAAGGAGTTGTTGACAAGGGTGATCAAGCCCAGTCTAAAACAAAATCCAACGCGGACACTCGAAGAAGTTGCCGAAAATCCCAACTCGTAATCTCACCGCAACATAGCGCAAACCGCGCGCCCTAAAGTGGCCAATTCAACATCTCGCGAGGCCCCAACGCCCCGCCAAGCGGAAAAGCTTAGCCAATCATGGCAAAGTCAGCAGTGATAAAAGCGGGGTAATACCCCATAACCTGTGAGATATAATATAATCTTAAGGGTTCGCTTGGAAGCGATATGATATATGATATATAGCGAGGCTATTATGGAACGTTAATAGCTCACGCAGCGTCTGTGTGGATATGAGTGCAGTGCTTCTTCAGAAGTGACTGCTGTAGCCCAACGCTACCTCATTTTACGCAATGCCCCGCATCTCATAGATGCCACCACAATTGGGTTGTGAACCCAAGGCATTGGTTGAACAATCAGTATCGGCTGAACGAATAAGCCATATGATACTCGCATGCTTGTTCAGAACATGCTAGAAGCGAAGATGAGTTTTCTCCGAACACTTTCGGTTCTTCAAGACTTCATCTTGCTTTGTCATCTCGATGCCACAACCTGGCCTCTCGATGACAGGTGTCACTCAAGGTGAGTGAATGACAAATGGTATGACTGTACATGTCATAGTCGACCGTACTGACGACTGTCATAAATGTATGACGCGACTCGACCTGTACAGTCATGATCGACCATACTGTCGACTGTCATAATAATATATGACATGACCGACTGTCATAATAATATATGACATGACATGACATGGTATGACACGTATGACATGTATGACACATATGTCATCGGTCATAACCCTGACAGATCTCCCCTCTTAAGAGAGTTGTGACCTCACAACGGGCATACCTTTGTATATGTCTTTGATGTCTTTGTTGTTGTCGCTTCTTGCTGGTACCAGTCTTCTTACACCGATTTGAGGCGTCCCTCATGGTGTTTTTAGGTTATTGGGGGGAACTGAGTCCACTTTAGTCCCTCACCTTAGGCATTTAGCCATACAGTCCTTAGGATGTAGCCCACCTTTCCGGAAATCGTATCGTTGAGTGACGTTCCAAGGTTCAATGAAGAGCGTTTTCGCGATACAATCCTACGCTGGATTACTGATTGATCCACACGTTATCATGTATGTGCTAGACGATTCAAAGCATCCGAAGTCTACGTTACGGATTATTTGCGCTAGCCGTCGTCGCCTTTGCGCGATCGATGATCCCACGATTATAACGAATTATATTCGAACGATTCTCGGCCTAATATAGTGCACCCAACTCTTCCTCCCCTCCTTAAGCTACTTTGGAGGATCCTAGGCGGTGATGGGGAGCCCGATTTCGATAATAAACGAACAAAGGGGCTTGTTTTAATGCAAACGGAGCGGCCCTGCTTAACGGAATTGGACTTATAATCCTTTACCGGTCTGCTCAACTCCTCAATATTTTTGTCCAGTACGCACGCTTTGACGAACATCTATCGCGATGAGTGAGAATGGATTCGCCACGTACTAATGTGAAATTTATTTAGTTATGTTTGTCAAGCACAACTTAGGATCACAACTCCGTCTACCTCAGTCGATGTTTCCGGTAGCTTCGGATGACTGGCCAAGAATCCGATGACAAACCACGGTTTTGGCAAAGGTAGCATTTAGCAGTTTTTATTTATCCACAGATATGATATCTCGCATGTGTGCGTATCTGTGCAAGGGTATGATTTTGAACAAGGCTCACTACACCTTTAGCAAGGAAAGATCAATTCCCGCTTCAATGCAACATAATGATAAACATTAAGAGCAAGGTTATATAGATGATCGATATGTATTAGTATATATTACAAGAAGTAAGGGCATAAGGCTTAATATAATGTTTAGCCTTCATAGGCAGCTATAATGTCTGCTGCATTGGTCAGCTCTGTGGCTTTGACCCAGGTGTCATGCTCAGGACCGTAGCCTGCATATCGTACTAAATAGTATTTGACACCTCTAGTGAACTTATCCGAGAGTATATGTGATATCTCAAACAGTGGTTGCCCTTCTTCGGTGATCATCTGTGGCAGAGGCAAAGGTGCTTGGATCGAGTCATTGTACAGCTCTAATCTGGATACAGGCTGTACCGGATGAATACGGATATCAAGATTTCCGAAATCTAACTCGTATGCACGTCCATGGCTAAGCACTTTGGAAATAGTGAACGGTCCAATATATGGCTGCTTAAAGTGTCTGCCTGCCTCTGTCAAACCAGTCCATTGAATAAACTCGGTCCGTAAAAGAACTTTCTGCCCAACTGCAAACTGCTTAGGCATGTGAGTCTTATTGAATCTGGCTTGGCTAATTTCTGCTGCTCGGGAAATGTTGTCTACCGCGTTGGCATGAACAGCCGAGTACTGGTCAAAATGATCTCGAATAGCTCTTTGTATTGGAACAGGAGCTTCTGGCGGAATAGTGATAACCAGATCATGAGGCGAGAGTGGTTGCGCCATCGAGTCGAGATAAAATGGTGAATAACCAGTTGATGCAGAAACGGTATTGTTAATTGCAAACTCCACCAGAGGCAACTTGTCCTCCCACGAATTGGCTGAAGTATCATTGCAACAACACCTGAAAATGAAAATGCTACTAATCAGTTTGTAAACCAGAGGATGGTGAAATCATATCATGAATCAACAATTTGAAAAATACCTGAGGATGTCCTCAATGAAGGCATGGCTCCTCTCATTGGCAGCATTCGACTGTGGATGGTGTGATGACGTCATGGACAATCTCGTACCAGTAGATTTCCACAGTGTCTGCCAGAATGTAGAGGTGAATCTGGGGTCTCGATCTGAGATGATGTTCCTCGGAAGACCATGGAGCTTGAAGATATGCTGCATATATATGGAAGCAGTATGCTGAGCTGTCCAGGTCATGCTGAAGGGAATGAGATGACAACGATGAGAGAATTGGCACATTACCACAAATATACTGTCGTGCCCATTAGTGGTGATAGGCAGATCAGTGATCCAATCAAGAGATACATCAAGCCATTTTGTCTTAGGCACAGAATATCGTATGTGTGCCTGACCATAAGGCTTGTGTCGCCTCGTTTTCTGGCGCTGACAAACGGGGCACTCCCGAATGTACTTGATAGCTGCCGTTGTCATTCCTGGCCAATAATACCGGCTACGCAGAAGATGAAGCATGCGATTTTTGCCTACATGACCAGAAATAGTGGCTGAGTGGCACTCATGAAGAAGAATGTGGCGGAGCTGTGTGATCTCACCGTCATCTGTGGGGACTTTAGCTGTTGGTGGAATGTACAGCTGTCTGCCATATATGGTCTTACGATAGATCAACCCCTGAATGAGCTCGAAGCTGTAGCTGCTGACTGACTGTGATGAAGTCGATGATGTCAGCTTAGCCAAAATAGTCTGTGCAAATGTGTCACGATCATATTCGGATATAATGATGTCGTGTAGCTGATGAGCTGATGAAGAAGATATAAGAGCAATGAATGTAGGATCTGCGGATGGAATGACTTCACTGATGTCCATGTGTTGAAGACAATCAGTAAGTTCAAAAAGTGTAGAGATACGCGTGAGTGCGTCTGCAACCTTATTCTTCTCGCCAGCAATGTGCTCTATACGGAAGTTGTATTCAGAGAGCTCATCCAACCACCGTGCCTGTTTGGGGCTCAGTGTGGATTTGGTCTGGAAATAAACCAGTGGCTGATGATCTGAGCGTACAATAGTCTCAGGAGCTCCCAACAAGATGTGGCGAAAGAATCGGAAGCCTTCCACAATGGCAAATAGCTCGATCTCAGGAATAGGCCAACGTCTCTGTGTATCGGATAGAGTGACGCTGTGATAGCCACATGGCTTCATACCTTTTCCTTGATCCTGGAGTAATACTTGGCCAACGTGTGTGCCTGATCCATCGACCTCCAAAATAGATGGCAGTTTCTGATCTGGAAGCTGTAATACTGGAGCGTTACAGATGGCACTTTTGAGGTTATCAAATGCCTGCTGCTGCTCAGTTTCCCAGACAAACTCTGCATTATCTTTAAGGAGACGATTGAGAGGTTCGGCAACTTTGGAGAACTTTGGTATGAATCTCCTAAATTGACCAACCATGCCCAAGAATGACCGAAGGGATGACTTGCCATCTTTAGCCATACGGCGTAGAGGCTGCTTTCCAACGGTAGGACCATAAGACACTGGAGGCTGAATTGCCATGACTGCTCTGATCCTGTCTTCGATGATGGATAGGCCTGCTTCAGATATGTGATGTCCGATAAAATCTATAGATTTAACGAACAACTCCACCTTGGAAGGCCTGATGAAAAACTGGTGATCTCTGCAACGCTGGAGGAACTGTCGAACATGCTTCACATGACTGTCAAAATCTGGACTGTATACGATAGTGTCGTCCATGAATATGACAAGGAACTGGTCGATGAAGTCGAAAAATGCCCGATTTCCTACACGAAGTGCTGTTGCAGGAGCATTGGTCAATCCGAAAGGCATAACTGTCCATTCATAAGAACCGTATCTGGTGCGAATAGCAGTTTTATGTATATCATCCGGATGAATGGGGATTTGGTGAAAGAACTGGTTGAAATCAAATCTACTGAACCATCTTGATCCCTTCAGCTGCTCTAGTAGGGTGTCATGTGGTGGTAGTGGATACGTGTCCTTGACGGTGATGTTATTCAGGGCACGATAATCACAACACATCCTCCACTTTCCCCCTGGCTTAGGAGCGAAAATGATTGGGCATCCATATGGCGATGATGATGGACGAAGGATACCCAACTCGACATATTTGATGATTTGCCGTTTGAGTTCCTCCATCATGGGTGCTGGAATGGTGCGTACTGGCTGTGAAGGAGGCTTATGTCCAGGTTCGATGTCGATTCTATGATATCCACCTTCAAACCGCTCTGGCCTATGACCAGCCGGAAGATCCTCTTGGAAAACGTCTGAAAAGTCTTCTCTCACTTGATCACGTGCTGCTGTGACCTCGGGGTCTTCCATTGTGGTGTCTGAGTCTGATGCTGCAAAGACCAATTCACCATCGACCTCGGAGAGGAAAAAGAGATATGCTACGGCTTCTTCAGCCGAACCACTGGATCGAATGCGACGGAGATGTTTCCTCATAGTGGTGGCACTGACCAATTCCATTTCAGGAAGGCCATCTGAGTCTGGAGTCTGCTCAACTCTGGACAATACTGTGCGAATACTGGAGCCTGATGAATGCTTCCTAGTGATCGTCAGATTTTTGGTCTGGAAGTCAATATGTGGATTCCTCCTCTCCAACCAATCTTGACCCAGAATGACAGTGAATGGTTTCATGTCAATGATGTAGAGATCTACTGAATCCTTATACTTGCCCAGCGTGAATGTAGCATTGGGAAGATAGGATGTACATGGTAGTTGGCTTCCTCCAGCCAATCCCACTGAAAATAATGAGGAATCTATGGGAGGTATACCAAGCTGTGCAGCGAACTGTCTGTCGATGAAAGACGATGTGGCTCCTGGATCAACCAAAATGTGAGTATTCTGTCCATGGACTTTCCCCTTATACGGCAACAGCTTTTTCTGCGATTTTAGCTGTGCTGTCTGAGATTGCATCTGTGCGATGTTTTCTGTGGGATTATCCATCTGCTGAAACTGTAGTGTCAGTCTGGATAGGACTTCCTCTGAAATACTCTCAATCTGGCCACTTGCTTCAGTGGCATCTTCAGGCTGATCTACCCTCGGGGTGCTCTCAACACCGGTACCTGCGCAGTACCCTGAGAGTTTCCCTGAGGAGCTGGAGCTGATGGAACTGGATCTGGAGTTGCAACTGCTGCATTGATGCTGTGCTGACTCTTCAGTTCCTTGACCAAGGTGTTGATCGTATTGATGAGTTTGCCAGACCCATCCTTAGCACCCTGATTCTTCTGTGGCTGTCTCTGATTCTGAAAAGGATTCTGAGCTGGTGGCTTGCCTTTGATCTGCTTTCCATCATTGGTAGTGGTGGCCCAACAATCCTTCTCGATGTGACCTGGTCGATCACAACGATGGCAAGTCTTATTCTGATTCTGTTTCTGTGATTGTCCTTTTCCTTTTCCTTTTCCCTTGCCTTTGCCACTTTTTCCTTTGTTCCGATTCTGATTGGAGTTCTGGCTGCCACTCTGATTCCAATTCCGATTTCTGTTGGATCTGTCATATGGCTTCTGGCCACGTCCTCTGTCCTTATCCTTCTTGGCTGGACCTCCAGATGACTGCTCCTTCTGACCCCGATAGTGAAGGGTTTCTGATTGCTTTGAGTGAATGACGTAGTTCAAATCAAGCAATATCTGTGTGGTTAGTGACCACGACATATTATTCCTTTCTGTTTCTGTCAGGAATCGTAAATGAAACTGTCTGCGAAGTTCCGGATCTACACTGTTGACGAATCTGTCCTTTATCAACACATCTTCCAGTTCAACTGCTGCCAGTGCAGCCAGTGAAGTGAATGTGCGTAGATAATCTGAAAAAGTCTGGTTTTCCTGTTTCAGTGACATTAGGTGTTTTTTAGCCACTGATCTTTTATGGGGGTTACCAAACTGTCTGAGGAAAATCCCTCTGATTCCTGCAAATGTGGCATCTGGTTGATTTGCCACGACCTGGAAATAGTGTCTGTCGTTATTCTGTATGAGAGTAAGAAACACTGTGATCAAATCCTTATCATTGACACCTGGATAAGTGAACTGGAAATATCTGTCCACTGTTTCCAACCAGACCTCTGCGTCCTGTCCTGATTTGAATTCCCTAGGTGGTGCCATTTTCACCTTGGGGAACCAAACTGGGTGGAGCTGGTGGAGCTGGTGCTGGTACTGTATCTGCATCTGGATCTACAAAGACCATCGGAGGACTGTCTGCTGTATACTCTGCTTCTGGTGCCTGAGGCTCATTGGCAGGATCCTTGTACCGGCTCATATCTGGTTTCATGCGACTGACATTGTCATAATAGCCTATGTGGTCATATCTGGTTAGTGTATCGGCATAACCAGCAATCCACTTTGGAACCTTAAACCGACTGTATGCATCGTATGAACCAAGAATGTCGAAAAACCAAGTCGAATGATCTGGGTTGATATCAGGAATCTCATGCTCTTCTTCTTCGATAGTAACCATCTAAAAACAAAACACAGCACATAAAATACCTTCAGCTAATTGTCTAACTGAGTGTGTGTGATTTATATGTTATATATGGTATATCTGTATATTATGATGAGGTTATGCATGTACATATATCCACCTTCTTCCCCCCTCAAGGAAGTGTGTGATACAGTGGCAGTTGTCAATTGCCAATACCTCATTCAGCATGCATTCCTTATAGGAATCAGCTGTTACAGTTTTAGGGTTGCAGCCCTACAGTCCTTGGGTTGTAGCCCTGCAGTTTTTGGGTTGTTGCCCTACAGTTTTAGGGTTGTTGCCCATAGTATTATCATGTCTATGATGATTTAGCATGATATAATAATGCCAAAAAACGAAGTTTTACGAAATAATGGCGGTATTTTAGGGCATGTGTGGTTACAGTGGCCCTATTACCCAATACAGTGATTAGGGTGTTACTTGATATCAGTAACCCTAATACAGGTAAAAAATAAGCAGTATAACGTTTTTGCAAAGATTTTTAAGCAAAACTGCATTCAATACCTAAGTGAATGTTAGGTGATTTTCAGAGGGTACGTTATACCCCTGACACATACATTCAAATATTAGGGTGTTACAGGGTGTTACACGTGTTATGTCTTTCAGGGATTGTTATTTGATAGATAAATATCCATTATAGCAAAAAAAATCAATCCCGAATTTGCAAAAGATTACACGTATTGTATTTTGACCGATTTTTCGTTACAGCCAATATGTTCACCCCTATATATTACACACCTAATATCTAGGGTGTTACACGAGATATGACATGTGTCATTATGATTTTCTCATACCTCAATAGGTATAAAATCATATTATCAAATAAAATAGGGTCCGATTTTCAATTTTCAAATCTATCGCAAACGGATTTTACCCATTTTGGCCGTTTTTGGCTATATATATATATATATACATATCTCTGTGTGTGTGTGGACTGCAAAGTACAGAAGCACTGCAAATCACTTCACCTTTGCACATGACAAATTTCATGGGATAAAAGTGAATTATTCTGCATATCAACATCTGAGGTTGATCACATTTCTGGGTTTTACTGATTGAAACCCATGGAGGCAAATGCACTCTCTGGTGATATTTAAGATATATCAACTGTAAATGAATTCACAGTTGTGTCAGATCCTAAGATATATTTGGATGTATACAACGAGTATATCAAGTGATATCTCTATGTTCAAATACATCTGGACACTGCTAGATGTAATCTGAGCAGTTTTTACACAACACATTGTTTGTGTATATGTATGTCCACAACCACCTTTTGTCAATTCATGTATGGTTGCTGATCTGAGTTGGTACATGCATGTGAAGTGATCATCTGTATCAACTGTCAGAATGCAATGTAGATATTGATGTTGCTCCAGCGATAGTGTGTGGAATGACGAGTGGACTGCACCCAACAGTTACCAGCTGTTTAATGGGTGCAGTATCTTGCCTTCGGGTCTGGAGATAACTCCATCCAGCCCTACAGCATGTTGTTTGATCCTGTTCCCTTATGTATCGCCATCGCTGACACTTCCACGCACATGTGTTTGGAAGTGGGATCTATGTATTATGTATTGATACAATACTTAATCATTACACTTGGAGTCAGTGTATTGTCAACATGTATAATGAATGCTAGTGTTTGTGCAGTGTATAGTACTGCTGATTAGTACTATTGTGTGTGTGTGTGTTTACTTACACACACTTTACAAGATCTTTATGGATATCACAATATCCTAACAACCTATCATGCAGATTGTCAGCATACCACGTACTGATTATATCTAACATGATATATATAGTTTAGGGATTGTTGTAATTCCATGATAATCTCATTGCGTGATGAGTTGCTGATAGATGCTGATTTTACATGAAGCTCAGGTGAGCATTCCTTCAAGTAATCCACCATAGAATGTACATGTTACCTGGAGAGCATCTCGGCTCCACCAGGGCACGACAAACTAATTATGGTGTTTAGATTACTGTCAGGCACCCTTTGCAACATGGATTCGAATATAGCATTCACTGCAATATGCTTATGCTCTATGTACTACAGCTGTTATCGTGATCAAGCTGTAGTATATAAAAGTATGTAACATTTACAATATTGCAATCATTCAGCATAAGATGTGTGCATGATATAGAAGTATATGCACTGTGTATTAATGATTGCTGTAAGTGAAATGAGTGTATGTGTGTGTGTGCTGATCTGCACACACATATTGTGCACAGGTCATTGTGCTGCTGATAAGTATAATGCTGATGATCAAAAGTATTTGTGTGGTCATCAGAACATTGGAATCTGCTGCATGGTATAGTTGCATGGTACATCTTGCTGCATGCACTTGGTATATACTGAATGGATAGTATATGCTGCAAGTGTGCGTGTGTGTATGTGTGATATGGCTACACACACAACATATAGTACACAGACATGAGATTGCACAGCGTCTATATTTATCTGATCATATCTACTTATATGTGTGTGTGTGTGGCTACACACACAGCATATGGTGCACTCCCATATGATTGCAAACTTGTATGTAAATCTGCCAGTGAATGGATAAACATCATCTCTTATGTGCAAGCATCACAGATATTAAGTAGCATGCTGCAGATATCGGTATACCATCATCGCGCGTCATCCGATCATGATGAATCTAGCAGGTGTGTATATATCCTGTCAAGCAAAATCATCATGCGCGCGTAGACGAGTGATTTTTGCAACCATTTAAAATGACGAGATTTTGATGCGTACACTGCATTGAAAATTAGTGCGAGTAGCAATTTATCTAAGTCGCTGATGTGCGCGCTGCGAATGGTGAACATATCTCTGTCGCAGGTATGCATGGCATATGATATGAATGCCATTTCGCGTACGGAACATACACTGATGACGATTTGTTCATCTGCGCGTCCGTATGTCGCATATCGTGCAATTTTGCGAATGATAGCAGCGTATGTATGCGATTTGTATGCTGTATGCACACCTCTTCGCGCTGTTATACTCTGACGGTGATTATGCGAGCGTAAGCGTTAGCGACGGTATCTTCCGCGCACTTCGTCCGCTATTTATTCCGCAGCGAGTGTAGTTATGCGATATATGTCTTATATGTGCGACTGCGGGCGCCTGTATGTATACGCGATCCGCGAACCTGTTGCACACACAAAAATACAATATATCTCTATTTGCTGCACTGCACACTTAGGTCCTCGTTCGTCGCCTGGACGATGAGAATACCACTCTTAAGGGTTCGCTTGGAAGCGATATGATATATGATATATAGCGAGGCTATTATGGAACGTTAATAGCTCACGCAGCGTCTGTGTGGATATGAGTGCAGTGCTTCTTCAGAAGTGACTGCTGTAGCCCAACGCTACCTCATTTTACGCAATGCCCCGCATCTCATAGATGCCACCACAATTGGGTTGTGAACCCAAGGCATTGGTTGAACAATCAGTATCGGCTGAACGAATAAGCCATATGATACTCGCATGCTTGTTCAGAACATGCTAGAAGCGAAGATGAGTTTTCTCCGAACACTTTCGGTTCTTCAAGACTTCATCTTGCTTTGTCATCTCGATGCCACAACCTGGCCTCTCGATGACAGGTGTCACTCAAGGTGAGTGAATGACAAATGGTATGACTGTACATGTCATAGTCGACCGTACTGACGACTGTCATAAATGTATGACGCGACTCGACCTGTACAGTCATGATCGACCATACTGTCGACTGTCATAATAATATATGACATGACCGACTGTCATAATAATATATGACATGACATGACATGGTATGACACGTATGACATGTATGACACATATGTCATCGGTCATAACCCTTACATATAACGTATTATATCGGGGCGGTCACTGAATAGTTTTCATACAAGTGTAAACTGATTATAGAGATAAACGAATATAAGGTGTCTGTGACCTAGGGATCTGTCACCTAGTACTGTACGAGTACTGGTACAGCTAACGGGAGTCAGATAAGTTATGACCTACGGGTCACTGAATCCAGCAGGTTCTCTTGAGTTTCTATATATATAATAGAATCAGTATCAAAGTATAATACGTTTGAGAACCCGGTGGCTTCTATCAGCTCGTACAATTTCAATCGTCCATAGCTGGTTATGAACGCGGCCAACACCTCGTTCGTTGAAAACCGTGTGTCGGCATACCCATCAGAATTCTCGGTAAAATTCATCAATACCATTTCATTCTCTTCAGATCCAATAAACTCATATTTACAATCGTACCTCTTATTACTGATTGTATTGTAGAACTCACCTGGGTTCTGAATGACCTTACTTTTAGATTTGTTTGATCGTTCACCGAGTTTTCCATATAATATATTTTGCATGTCTTTAGCAACTTGTCTCATACCTGGATTGTATTTGATGTTTCGTTTGTCTAACTTGATACCTTCTGCTGAAATCTGTATAGGCAGCCCTGACTGGGAGTCCCGGTGCAGGCCCCTATGACAGATTCCTAGGACCAACACTGGACTACTGACTGATCTGTAGGTTCGTACTGTGACACACGCTGTGTCACAGGTAGGCTAGACACCGAGACCGTCCGAGACCGTTCCGGGTATATCTAGCTTAGGGTTTATTTATCTTATACAGTTTATCCACACGAGTACGGGAGTTTCTGATATCTAGTGTACTTGGATATTCCGGTAGGTCGTGGCCCCATCCACGTTTTCATTCCACTTGCTATCTTGGCCATGATTGGCTAAGCAGCCGCTTGAAGAGGTGGTGCGCACTTGCGCGTTTGGGTGCGACTAGGATTTGGACATGATTTTACGGTAGACGTATTTTGCGGCTGCGAGTCATGGACACCGCGCGTTGCTATTGCTTGGGATTGGCAATGTTCATTTGCGTTACTTTACCTGCCCTGATCACGCTGGTTTACGTATTTTGGGCTGGTGCTCCGGACACCTTCGACCACGCCGACATTTGCAAGTGCCCTTCGCTCTTTTCGCCGCTCCGCACGTTCTGCCGTTACGTCATCCCTCCATTTCCGCCACAACACCCAAACGTGCTGCCGCGCATCATCTTTTCTCTGGCTTTCAGAAGAATGGCGACATCTACACGAGCTCGTAAACGCCTATTGAAGGACTCCGACTTGGACGCCTCTATACGGCTTATAGATGCGGTTCGGGACACCCCAACCGCTAGCACCCCGCCTGTGGTGCCCCCTAATCCTTCCAGCAACTCCGACGCCGCTGTCGCGTTGCGGAAGCATCTCGTTGACCAACACGCTGCGGTCGACGTGGTCTACAAGGGGAGACTACATCGGGCTTGGGCCAAGGGTATCCGCGAGGATATCCTTGGTTCCAAGAAACATCATTATCGTGGTACCGACGACACCGACCGCCTCTCCGAGTTGGTGGTGCAGCTTCGGACCGAGTTTGAGTCCGCTGGACTGGACTTGGCCCCCTTTGACCTCGACGACCCCACCTCTTTGGTTATCGAGAAGGTTAATGGACTACTCTATGACGTCTTGGCCCTCGTCGTGGAGCGCAACTCTGTGGCCGACACCTGGCTTCGGGGTACGGACTCTTCGGCTGACCGAGATGGACGTCGTGCCCTCATCGACATCATCAAGGGGAGCGTGCCGACAGTCCTTCGCGAGAGCCACCAGCAGGAGCATGCGGCGCTTCGTTATCCCGCAGGCGTTGACCCACAGCCGATCTTGGCTCGTGAGCAACGTCTGGTGCGGGATAACCGCGCTCCTGACTGGCAGCCCACCGACGAGACCCGTAAGTTGTCCCTCTACAACCGCCTCGACCCCGTGTTCTACGCGGCGGTGAAGGTGCGGTACCCGCTTGCGGGTGACCTTAGCGGGGTCACTCTCCGCTCGCTCCAGGCGCTCGTCGTGGCCATCTTTCAGGCCTGGGCGCAGTCGGATGATGGGGCGGCAGTGCGTGAGAAGCAGACACTGGGGGCGGGCGGTAAGCCCTCCGCCCTTATCACGTCTTCTGAGTACGCGGTCCTTCTCGACGAAATTGCCGCCTTGAAGGCGCTTGTGCAGGGCAATCGTGCGGGCGCGGCTCAGCGACAGCAGCAGCCGCAGCCGCGCGGTAAGCAGCATCCGCGAGGCCATCGAGTGGGTGTGCACCCGGCACCGTCTGTGGGGTTCGACAGGGACAGCATGAAGGCCAAGCCCCTTTGCCACCGTTGCCGCAAGGCGGGCAAAGGGGACGCCTATCACGCGTACCGCGACTGCCCTCTTGGTGGGCGCCAGCATTCGTCGGCCACGGCAGCGGCCTTCTGCATTCCTATTGAGGAGGAGGATGCGGAGGGTCTTCACACCCTGGCACTTGTGCAGGTTTTCCAGGAGGCTGCGGATGATGGACCGGAGGCCTTCGCCCGTGCGGCTTCGGCTTATGGTCCCCCCGCTGTGCTTTCCGCGGGCGGGATTGGCGGCATCGACGTGTCGGCCTACGGATTCAGCGTACCGCCTCCGCCTTCTGGCGGGACCGACGACGAGGACATCTTGCGGCGGCTTGATGCCCTCACCTCTGAGGTTCAGGCCGCCCAAGAGCAGGTACATTACACTCACGCATCCTTTGTTCCTGGGAGTGCGGTTGAGGAGCATGCATCGGCTCTGGTGTGTGGCCCTGCCGCTGCGGCGGGGATCACACCGGAGGGGCAGGTTCCGGCAGGTGGTGCGGCGGCATCGGCATCCGCCGTGCCGGCCCCTGCTATGCCTGTTTCGCAGGTAGAGGATGTACAGCCCGCGCCAGTTCAATCGGCGCGGGTGACCACCACGGAGGCGACGCACGGTGAGTTCGGAGGCTTCGTGCAGACGGTGAATCACGCCGCTGTCCACCCGTCTGACCTGACAGGCTACGACACCGACGACTACGAGGACTTTGCCGACGGCAGCTTCCGGCTGAAGCCGCGGGGCTCGCCTCCGTCGGCCAATCATGTTTCCGGGCCACCCGTGGGCGAGCAGAGGACCTACGGTTGTGGGAAGCCGCCCTGGGGCTTCCCCGCCACGGTTGGTCCGTGGGGCATTCCTTTCCTCCTTTCCCTCGTTCTTTGCATCTCGATCATGGGAGTGGCAGCCGTGCCCGACGCTCGGTCGGCTACGGAGATGCCTTCGCCTGGTGGTGATCTCGATTGGGAGGCTCCATCATTTTTCTCTACGAATGATTTTCTTGATCCGGTGATGACGGCTCAGGGTCTCCTATTGCCTGACGATGTGCCACAGCTTCAGCCGCCCGAGCCTCCTGACACTTTGAGCTTTTTAGCATTTCAGGATTTGGCTCAAGCGGATTTGGGTATTGACATGGCATTCTACTACGGCATGGCCTTACATGAGAGCGGTCCTCTTGATGCGGGGCACTATTATGGAGCTGGTTACTTTACTTCCTACTATGGGATGGACTTCCGTGAGGCCACCGCTGACTACTTTGGTACTGTCGATTGACTTCTTGCTCACTCTGGAGGCACACCAACATGGTGGTGTGCAGAACTCCTGTGACCTCAAAGACTTCTTCAATCTGGTTTATGTTTTGCTTTGACACCTTTATAATCTTCAAACTGACTTGCTAGCACGGTTCTTTTCACTTGTTTAGCGGTGCCTTAATTGCCCGTATGCTTTTGTTCACGTGCTACCTAGAGGTTTCCAATTTGTGTATCAGAATAGCACAGTTGGATTGGCAGTTAGACTTGTCACCTAGCTCCTGCCCTAACACTAACAGCCTTACATTTTCTGACTCTCCTAGCCAGTCACCACCCACAGTGCTGGGGTGGTGTGCTGAAATCTGTATAGGCAGCCCTGACCGGGAGTCCCGGTGCAGGCCCCTATGACAGATTCCTAGGACCAACACTGGACTACTGACTGATCTGTAGGTTCGTACTGTGACACACGCTGTGTCACAGGTAGGCTAGACACCGAGACCGTCCGAGACCGTTCCGGGTATATCTAGCTTAGGGTTTATTTATCTTATACAGTTTATCCACACGAGTACGGGAGTTTCTGATATCTAGTGTACTTGGATATTCCGGTACCTTCATGAAATTCAAAGTCTTTTATGAATGTATCGATGTCACCCTCAGGTGGTCCCAACGATTCAGTCTTAAGTTTCAAAAACTTTGGAAACCTGAAATCTGAAATCTCTAATCTGTATTGTATGTGATGACCGTGGCATCCCAGGGGTTTGTGCACCGCCCCAACCCTAATCCCGAATTGCCTGGGATTTTTGGGACCTTGCACCTTCGGTCCCAAGCGCCAAGGAGTCCCCCCGGCGCTTCCCTCCCAAATCGCCAAATTTTCGTTTGTCTTCGATGTCATGTGACACGTTAACGTTCACGATTTCGATCCGAAACGGAGCGGAGTTCGGAGAATCAGAATGGGAAATGCCTTTTTCCAGCAGTGTATGATGACGTCACGTATCCTTGCTGTCAAATGTCCCACCCTCGCTATCATGCCACGTCTCATCGATGCGTCCTGATAACCCTAGTGTTAATATCTTAGTACTTTCATGTTTCAACTTTATAAATAGAGAGGTTCCGCAAAGTGGTCGGAGAACTAACAAATAAGGGAATCTTCGGTCATAAATTCCGTCCACGTCGACAGATGACAGTTCCTTACTTCTCCACAGTTCTTATCTCTCTCCTTATTAGCTCTCTCCTTAGTTCTCCGCCCCCACTGTTAACGATTTCTTATCTCTCCGCCCTCCGGAGAAATAAGAACTGTGGAGAACTAAGGGAATCTTTTCCGATTGAGTACCTCACTGCCGCAGATTTAAATTTTCGATTCATCTTACGGTAGATCGGATCGTTTCAACCTGTTCATTCTACAACACAGGACAGAACCGGACGTCGTTCATGACGACGTTCTCGATTCCCGATTCAAAAATTTATAATTATTTCTTATTTGTTAGTTCTCCGCGATTTCACATCTGCGGAAACCAAAAGGGCATTTTTCGTCGCAGAGAGTTAAGCAGAGAAATAAGCGTAATGACGTCGCACGATGCTGACGTGGCGTCGCGCTTAACTCTCCGCGCTTATTTCTCCGCCCCTTGCGGAACCTCTCTAAATATGTGCTTTCCATCTGTGTCACTGCGACACGCGGACGCGGACGGTGTCACGGACGCGACGGTTTTTACTTCGTGAGCAGTTCGCGTCCGCGTGTCGCAGTGACACAGATGGAAAGCACATATTTAAAAGTTAAAAGTACTACAGTAAGATATTAACACTAGGGTCATCAGGACGCTAGAGCTGCACACCTTAAACTGGTCCGTTTATTTTTAACAGTGGCAATTTTCCGAATCTGACAGTCCATGTACAATTCCAGAGATCAAAATACGATGCATTCCTTCGTCGCTCCCCAGAAATCTCTTCGGACCTTCCGATGTTCCCGATCTAAAAATATTGAACGGCTCAACTTTAGTTGGGCACCCCTACTGTGTCACTTGCTACTGTACTTACTTGCTACTGAACTTGCTACTTACCGTACTTGCCACGTCTCATCGATGCGTCCTGTAGGGGTGCCCAACTAAAGTTGAGCCGTTCAATATTTTTAGATCGGGAACATCGGAAGGTCCGAAGAGATTTCTGGGGAGCGACGAAGGAATGCATCGTATTTTGATCTCTGGAATCGTACATGGACTGTCGGATTCGGAAAATTGCCCCTGTTAAAAATAAACGGACCAGTTTAAGTTGTGCAGCTCTAAAGTACAGGTCCTGAGACAGGTGACACTATTAACTATAGAGCTGGGATGGGATGCTGAATTGCTAATCGAAGCTTTTTTGGATTCACAGTCGGCAAATTCCAAGTTGTGAGCGACAATCGCAAAGAAATATCCTAGATTGCTTACTTTGGAATTTGGTATTCGATTGGACAAGCGTAATTACGGAGTCCTAGTCGGATAGACAACTCAGCAAGCAGATTGATGGGTACCCTTCATGCCTTCAACACAAATACACATCTCGAACAAGTCTATCATCGGCAGTTTTCACATCTGTGTGTCGTGTTCGTTTCATTGTTTGCCGAAATAACCATGAATACTCTTTCCATGAATGCCACTTTCAAGCCCCTGGGATTGAGCAAGCCTCTGTCCACCCGACGTGTCTCGCCCAAAGCGTCTCGCCAAGCCCCTAAGCAGCCCGCTCGTCAAACCTGTACGTTCCTGAAGCTATGTTGCAGCTGTTTCAAAACCCCAAATGAACCCTCTGGTGAAAGCTTCTGTTTTCGTCAGCGCTCGCTGCCCTTATTTTCTTACTTGAAATCCGGGTCACGTCTTCGCCGGGACCTTCGTCAGGGATACGAGGTGCCTCATTTCGGAGTGCCCGGCACGGACCCAGTTGGGAAGAAGTGTTCCCAAATTGCTAAAATTAACTTCATGGAAGAATGACGCTTTGTGGGTCGTCCCTACCGTAAGATTCGGGATAGAGTGTTTGTGAAGTTTAAGGAAGGTTTAGACCTTTCTAGAGGGACTCCACCACATTCTACGATTTTACTCTCAGCTAGCATTTAACATATGCGTGTTTTCCTTCTGATTATCCTCCTCTTGTCAAGAAAACTGATAGGCTGTTCGTTCGCTCGGTTCCTTCAGCTGTCGTGGTCGCTGCCGCATCCGAGAGCGATTCCATCAAGTCCAAGTATGACCGCGACTTATGCCCATAGCCTGTATCCCATATTCGGAGCCCTGAACCGTTGTGACATACTACTTGCTTGTGACAGTTTATCAAGGAGCGCTGAATTCGGCGTCCGTTATTTGTCCGCTTGTGGCCTTCGTTGGCTTCGTTTTTCCATGCAGTTTCCCTCCTACACACTGTGGAGAAAATGTTCCTTGCCTATTTTGAGATTGCTTTGGGATATCTTGGTTTCGCAGAGCGGTTGCAGCGTTGGTTGCGGGGGCGTTGCTGCTGAGCTCCGTTGCACCCGATGCGGTAAGTGCACGTCCAGAGCTTTGGAGCAGGCACTTGTATTAGTTCCTGTTGTTCTTTATCAGCTCATCCATGTGTTCACCTAGTCGCCTGTGTGCGAAAGTGCTGATTGTCGGAACTTCTGCCTATGTAACCTTGACTTTTCTCTCGAACTTCTGCCCATGTAACCTTGATTTTTTCTCGTTGCCGGACTCTTGCCCGGAATTAGCAGTTTTCCTATCGGATGACAGTTCAGGACAGATCCGAAGAGCGATTTTTGTTCTCCTGCAGGCGGAGGCCGCCAGGAGCGCTGGACGTGCCGGCGGCCGTTCCTTTTCGTCGAGGAGCGCGCCTGCTAGATCCGCCCCCCAAGTGAGCCCTCACCTCCTCACGCCACCTCCCCTTCTTCGGGCGTCTTCTTCTTTCCTACCAAAGCGTGTTTAGTTTTCGAAAGGTTTCGAAAGCCGCCTGTTAAACGGTGCGGCATACGCTGCTCCAGTTCAGCGAAGGGCCGTCAAGAACTGTTGCTGCTGTCGAGCGTTCTTCGCGGTTGTGGCGTTGGTGGCAAAACTCTTGTTCGTGCCTGCTGGTGCGAAGGGTGCTCCACAGAAGTCGGCCTGTCTCCCCCGAATTTCAGCTAGCGGGCGTATCGACTTCTTATGCTACTTGATAGTTTGGTACTGTGTTACATATGCAATTTGTGAACCTGCTTCCTTCGAGGTAGATTGTATATACTTGCCGAGTTCAATGAAAGTTCAGGTTCATCTGCCTAAGTGGTAGTCACCTAGCTGAACGCCCAAGCGTTTGACCATCTGTCCCTAGCCTCTTGTTCGTGGTTTGCCCAATTGTCTGGCGCGCCGTTTCCCAAGGGTCTTTTCGCGGGACAAGCCTGCCCTTGGTAAGTCGAGTGAGACGCATGTGACGCCTTCCTACGCACCTGCTTTCTGGTGTGAGATATGCACCTTCCCACTTGCGGTCTGGCGGCCATCTCTTTTCCCCACGTTGTCTTGACGTGGCACGTGCTCTTTACTTTCCTTCCTCCTTTTACCTCTTCTTTCCCTTAAGCGCGGCAGGGGAAGTTTGATAGCTCTTTCGGTGTTTTTGTGACTACCTTTGTCGAAGGCTGTCGCAGCTAGCACTCGCTCTAATGCCTTGGCGGATAGTGCAGGCGACCACCACCATAAACAGGACGACCGTCGTGACCGCGCCGTCAGTATATGCGTCCCCCTTCGGCTTCTCCCCCTTCGGCTTCTCCCCCTTCGGTTACGGAGGGTTCGGCTTCGGGGTGCCGGTGATTCCCGCTCTCCCCTGGACCCGTTCCATGTTCCGGACAGCTGATCATTTCTTAGCCTAGGCATATCCTTGTGCCCTGCCTCCGGGTGTCCCAAGAGAGAGTGTGAACCGTATGTCTCTGTAGCTGTTCGAAGGATTCTACCGTTGCTTGGGGAGTCTGCTCAGGTTTTGCACCCTAGGTGCTGCGTGTAACTTTGTTGTCCAATATGGTGGCCGAAGCTGAGTCGGCTGCTGTTATCTCAGATTTTTGGTTTCGGATCCGGCATTATCTCGCTCATGTTGGGCCTCTTTATGGTCCAGGTGCGTACCAAGTGGTGCTCCCGCTCACCCCTACCTGTTTCCTAAGGGATCCTTTGCAGTTTTGCCCAACGAGTATTTTCTACACACAAGATCTGCACACAAGATATTCTTTTTCATATTAGATCGCTACTTTTCGATAACACGCATTTTGCAACAGTTTTAACAGTGCAAATATGCTTTATTGCTAACGGCAGCTTCCATGTTAGCGCGGTCGTCTAGAGGACTTTCAAAAAAGTGAAAGTGAGTGTGCATCGCTTATTATCCACTGATATATGATATGTTTGTGAACTCCTTGCTTAGTTTGCCAAGCTGAGTTATTGGTTTGCTCTCGATGTGAATTTGCAGTTCCTGTTCTCGGTAGTTGCTGGATTCCTTGGCAACAGAGATGAGGACGAGGCGCCTATTAAGAGGGACAAGCGCAACGACTTCGACGATTTGTAAAGCAGGTTCTAAGAGTTTTTAAATCAGAAAGGAAACTGTCACAAAGCCAAGTAGCATATATCAGTTGTACACAGGAATCGCTGTTAGTCATCCGAACAGATGCTCTAGGACTGCAACGATTCTGTTAAGAAATCTAGTCAAAAGAAGAATAGTAGAAAAAGAATTAGGAAATGTTTTTTAATGTATTACAGCCAGCAGGTAAACCATCAAAATGTAAGACATGCATAACCATCAACGTAAAATGACACATTTCTTTGTCGAGAGCACAATAATCTAAATTCAAGGCCAAGGTGTAGTATATGTATTGCTGAATTGTTGACTTCACAACTAGTTATGACGGTTGTTGGGGCCTGCACTTTTTCCAGGGAGTATAGTCACACTAGTATCAGACATACAATTGCCAGTTTAGATGAAGTGAACATTGGCTGTTTCGGCTGGGAAGTTGGTCGAATAACAAACAACATCCTCAGTAGTTCGTCTGCATACCGAGAAATTTTTATATTAGCTGTCTGCCTGAAGACAAATGATTTCACTACTTGCACTGTATCGTGCTGCCAGTGAAATCCCATTTGTGCCTCACGAATTGGGAGGGTTTTTTGTGTTGATGGTTTTAACCTTAGAACCTCAACATTGCCTGTTGTGCATCATTTGCCTACTATATGCGCACAATGCATTTAAAATATTTTATTCCCAACGGTATATGTATGCTCAGACTGCTGTGAATCCAATTGCCTACAAGAACACTGCCATTAACCCATTTGCATACACGAACCATGTCATGAATTCAGTTTATTCTCATTTAAAGCATACCATTATCCAGTTGCCTACCATTACCGATCACGGGAGGCTGCACCGCACCGGGGTGCTGCCAAGTGCTGCCCGACGGTGGGGCCTCGTCATCTGAAGACGACGCCGGCGACAGCGGAGGACCGTCCTCAAATAACACGGCAGGCGGCGGCGGCCCGGGATGCCATGGCACCGGGGCCATATAGAGGCCCTGCCGCCTCTGTTCCCGCCGGTGGAGACGAGGTGGAATAGCACACGGCACCGTAACAAGCAATGCCTCCTCATCCGACACCTGCAGAAGGTCGGTTTCGTTGGCCACCGTGAAGGTGGCAGCTCCCACTCTCATGATTGAAATCAAGAGAAGGAAGGAAAGAAGGAAGGGCATCCCCCACATACCCGGCTGAGCGGGGAAGCCCCATGGTGGCTTGCCGCAACCAGAGGTGCGGTGAGCACCGTCACGCCAATCCCCAACGGCACCACCAGAGGGAGGTGCGTGGGCTGCGGGCTCCGACGCATGATTCGCCGAAATGGCAGGAGCCCGCGGCTGGCGCGCGTGATCCGCCAAGACAACCTGCGGCCTCAGCCTGAAGCTACCGTCGGGGAGGTCCTCGTAGTCATCCGTGTCGTAGCCAGTCAGGTCGACCGGCACAACCGCGGCGTGGTTGACATTCTCCACAATGCCCTTGAACTCACCGTCCGTGCTCGCCGTAGTGGTCACCCGTGCCGATTGAAGGGACACGGGCTCGCCGTAGCCGTAGAGCTTCAGGAGCTCCTCCTCGTCCTCCAGGACATGCATAGCAGGGGCCGGCACGGCGGATGCCGATGCCGCCGCACCACCTGCCGGAACCTGCTTCTCCGGTGTGTCACCTGCCTCGGCAGGGTCACACACCAGAGCCGAAGCCTGCGTGTCAACGCCCCCAGACGGCAGGAAGGAGGCGTGAGTGTAATGTACCTTAGGCTCAACGGCCGCGTTGACCTCCGCCGCGAGGTCGTCCAGCCGTTGGAGGATGTCCTCACCGGGTGTCCCCGTCACCGGTGGCACCGCGTCCACGGAGAAGCCGTAGGCGGACACGTCAATGCCCCCCACAACGCCCCCGCAAAGCACCGCTGGCGGGCCGTACACCGTCGCCGCACGGGCAAAGGCGTCCGCCCCCTCATCCGCTGCCTCCTGGAACACGGCACACATGGCGAGGGCGTGCACACCCTCCGCATCCTCGTCGTCGATGGGAATGCAGAAAGCTGCGGCCGTGCCAGGGGAATGTTGGCGACCGCCAAGAGGGCAGTCGCGGTAGAAGTGATAAAGCTCCTTACCGGATTTCTTGCAGCGAATAGATAGCGGTTTCGCCCGCTGCTCGTCGCGATCGAAGCCCACGGCGGGTGGGTTGTTCACACCCATGCGAAAGCCCCGCTGGGGCTGCCCCTGCCGCTGCGGCTGGCGTCCCTGCGGCGGTCGCTGCCCGTGCTGCCGCTGCGGCGGATCCCGCTGCCGCTGCACCACCGGCTGAGCCGCCCCGCACTGCCGCTGCACCAGCTCAGTCAACTCCTGGATCTTGCCGAGGAGCACCTGGTGCTCGTCGCTGGAGAGCAAAGCCGACGCGCCACCAGAAGAGGGGCTGGCCAGGCAGCCTTTCCCGGCCTCCGTCGCCGCCCATGCCTGGTAAATCTCAACCACCAGAGAGCGAAGGGCACCGAGGGAAACCGTCGCAAGATCGGCTACCATGGGATAGCGCACCTTAACCGCGGCGTAGAACACCGGGTCAAGCCGGGTGTACAAGCTGAGCTTCCTGGTGGCTTCGGTGGGCGTCCAGTCAGCTGCCTTGTTGTCCCGCACCAAACGCCGCTCCCGTGCCAGAACGGGTTGGGGGTCAACGTTGGCGGGATAGCTGAGAGCCGCATGCTCTTGCTGGAAAGACTCCCGCAACGCCACCGGAACGCAGCGCTTGATGATGTCCACCAGAGCACGCCGTCCATCTCGGTCAGCAGACGCGTCCGTCCCCGTAAGCCAGACGTGGGCGTTGTTGTGTTTCTCGATGACCAGCTGGAGCACGTCGTAGAGCAAGCCGTTGACCTTGCTCACCACCAGAGCCATAGGCTCGTCCAGATCGAACGAGGCCAACTCCAGTCCAGCGGACGCGAACTCTGTACGAAGCTGCACCACCATGTCGGAGAGCAGGTTCGCGTCAGTCGTGCCGCTGAAATAATGCTTCTTGTCCCCAAGGATATCCTCGCGGATACCCTTGGCCCAAGACCGATGCAACCGCTGCTTGTAGATCTCGTCAACGAGCTTGGACTGCTCCTGCAAATACTTCCTGGTGGCAACATCGGCGTCCTCGTTGGAAGTAGGTGCGGGATACGCAAAAGTCGGGGTTTTGACCGTCGGCGTGTTGCGCACCGCGTCGGTCAGCCTCAGAGAGGCATCGATGTCTGAGTCCCTCATAAGGGACCTTTTGGATCTCGTAGAAACCATCACGTAGAGAGCCTGATGGGAGGTGGTACGCTGGGGCGCGTAAGGGTAGCGGCGTGGGGAGAATGCGAGTACACAACCACGCGAAGAGCGGTAAACCATGGCAGCGAGGGGCACTGGAAGACGAAGTCGAGGTCGAAGGTGCTGCAGTCACCAGCCCAAGAAACGGTAGATTGTTGGATCAAGGCAAAGAGAAAACCGTACGAGGACATTGCGTCGACAAAGTCCGATCCAGGTCGAACCCCCATAGCCGCCGATCAAATACTCAAAAGCTGCTCATCCCAAATTTCCCACGCGCACCCAAACGCGCCGGTGCGCACCACCTACCAAAGCGGCTGTTTTAGCCAATCATGGCCAAAAGCAATGTGAAATATAGCGTGGATGGGGCCACGACCTACCGGAATATCCTAGTTCACTAGATATCAGAGGGTCTCGAACTGTGTCTGGATAAACTGCCTTAATAATATAAACCCTAAGCTAGATATACCCCGAACGGTCTCGCGACGGTAACGGAGTCTAGCCTACCTGTGACACAACGTGTGTCACAGCACGAGCCTACATATCAGTCAGCAGTCCAGTGTTGGCCTAGGGGTCTGTCATAGGGACTCCTAGTCAGGGCTCCCTATACAGATTCCAGCAACCATTATTAATCTAGTTGCCTTCGCGAAGACAGGCATTGCTCCACTTGCGTCCGCGCAGCCTGCCATGACTCTACGGAAAAATGGGGGGGGGGTCTTCCAATTTTCGATAACTCTTCGAAAAAGTTCTGCTGTGTTTCAAACTAAGGGTGCAACACACGATATTTTGGCCGATTCGATTTCGATTGTGTAAGTGTGTCTGAATGTGATTGATCGATCTCAATGGGCGCGTTCCCGCCCTCATTCTCAGAAAATGAAGGGTTGGATAACAGGTAAACAGCATTCGCGCACGGCGAACTTCACGCAGTACTGCTGCGCGCCTGCCGTGGAGCTGGTTGGCCCATTCGGTGCGCCCAGCCCTCCCCATTGTTCTCACGTCTAGCTCGTGCTCGCTGTTCGCTTTCTTTGATGCACTGTCCTTGGCGGGATCAATGCGTTCCTCCTTGAAGGCAAAAATCTACCTCACGATGTCTGCAGGCCATGCGTGGGTGGGTTAATTCTCAGATGGTTTCTTTGGTAGCTTATGTGGACCTCCGAACTTCTTGCTGTAACCCTTAAACTACGCACATGCAGCAACCGACTCGCAACGAATACAACCTTAAACAATCAAGTGCAGACGTCGACTGCGGTTTCCTGTATTCATTTGGCACTCTCGACGACATATTTTATCTCTTCAACTGCTGATGACTCTAACGACACATGTTTATTACGTAGGTGCGCCGTGGTACCGTGTCCACATTATGAAGCCCTTATTGTGAAGAACATATTTCAACCAATTATTTTAGCGAGGTCGCAGTTTTCAACACGTATGCAGCATATTGAAAGGCAAGGCTCAAGGCAGGGATCAAGGCGGGGCTCAAGGACCTTCCACATGTGGCATGCATATGGAAACCTTATAATTTTCAGGATTTTTTCACAAAAAAAACGAGAGTATAATGGAGAGGGCTCATGAGGGCTCACTTCAATACGGTATGCGACTGGAAGCATGTTGAACCATGTATTGAAAAAAATGCCCAAAGCTTCGTCGAAAAAATGACGTGGCAGCGCGTTTTTACATGGTTCAATATGCTTCCAGTCGCATACGTATCGAAGTGAGCCCTCCCGATGGTAGACATATGGAACAACCGTGTTACAAAATGTGTTTTGGGAAAACGTAAATGCCAACTTAAATTTATAAGCAAGCGGAAATAAATATGCACCCCTCGTTCGTGCATTGAACGCCCCAAATCGTACTTGAGGCGGCGACTTAATTCGGGTACCCAAGGCTGGCGGCAGACGATTCCCCACCTGACGATCAAAATACGAATTCAAAAATCGGGGACATGGGAAATCGCGGGTGTCGCGAACTGCGAAATGGCAAATGTGAAACGCGATCGTGTATGGTGTGCTACGATGCGACATTTTACGATGCCGCCGCTGATACAACGATGGAAACATGATTTTGAAATGCCGGATCGAGAGCGATGACCAATTTCGAATTCGTCATGACCTCGCGACCCGTTGCAACGCGATCGATACACGTACAGCATACCTGCCATATACGGTGAAAGTACGGCAGGTATACAACAAGCAAGGTAACAGCCGCCTGTGTGTACGCCAAAACCGAAATAATTTACTCAACCATGGATATGAAAACATTGCACGAGGAGTATTCACAGTCCTGCGACCTGTTTGGCGTAGAGAAGACGTTGGCGAGCTTCCACGCGTTTTACGCCAAGGTCAAGGGGGTGGAGGAGGGGACGAAGGGCGACCCCCAAAGATGGAGAAAAAATCCCATGGACTTCCTCAACCAAAGGGGGGGGGAGGCGGACGAGGCCCGAAGATGCCGAGGACGAGGGGGAGAATGAAGGGGAGGATGAGGGGAAAGCGAAGAAAAAGAAGCGCGTGACCACTAGCGCGTTCGAACTCCAATTGTTGAGGGCGTGACCTGTCGTCACGAGGAGTTTGGTACGCCCCTTACAACTTCGCATGCCTTTAATTAACTTTGTTGTGCAAGAATGAAAAATATGTATGCGGCAAGTGAGGGATGGGGGGCAATACTTGCAGAGATCCGTTCAAAGGATGGTCGAGTCGAGCCCCTCCTTGTTCACGTGCCAAAGCAAGAAGCTGCGATGCGGAATTGCGCGAAGGGGTTCAAGTGTATGTGAAATGGGCGAGCGAGGCTGCGGATCCTTTCGTGCGGGCTAAAACCCAGTTGATCTGGAATAACAACCGGTACTTGTGGAAGGTACTACATGGGTAGCGTGTAGAGGGGGAGTATCCTTATTAAATACAACTGTATTCCTTAAGTACCTTCTGTATTTTGCCAGGATTTACCAGTATTTCGGAACGCTACCCATGAAGTGAGCACCTACGGTTATCTATGGCAGATCTGCATAAGTCGACACCGTGATCTTCGTACAATACCGCCTACTTACCAGCCCCTGCCCGCCTTGCATTGCTCGCTACCCAGCTCGCAAATCAGTTATCAATTGAATGATTGTGTGTTGTCATTATCTGAGAATCATCATTATAGTAAATATAAGTTTCACTTTGTGACAACTGTGAACTTATGTGAACTTATGTAGATTTCTGGAAAATCTGCGATCTGGAAACATGGCTTGTCATTAACTGAGAATCGTCATTATAGTAAATATAAGTTTCTGTTTGTGACACAGGTACACATCTGGAAATTCCTCACAGTGTGATCTGGAAATATAGTTTGTCATAATTAGAGAAGTAGTATTATAGTAAATATACGTTTCTGTTTATGACAACTATGAATTTGTGTAGATTGATCTGTGATTTTTCCTCACAGTGCGATTTGGAAATACAGCTTGTCATAATTAGAGAAGTAGTATCATAGTAAATATAAGTTTCTGTTTGCGACAACTGTAATTTTCTGCGATTTGAGCCAGATCTGTGATCGCTGTGATCGCTGTGATCGGAGCTGATGAGATTACGGGTTCTTGCCATGCTTGTCATTATTAGAAATTGATCTATATAGTAAATCTAAGTTTCACTTTCTGACACGCACCGGGAACAATCAAAGATTGTTCCTTTTCAGCTGCAGTGTGATTTATTGAAAAAGTGAGGCAATGGTTACCTAAAATATTTTGGCGTTTCATGCTATTTTTGCGATCGCAATCCTTGTCATAAACTGAGAATGGTGTATATAGTAATTTTAAGTTTCTCTTTATGACAAAACTTGATTCCTTTTTCTCTTCCGATATCTTATCATTAAGATTGGATTTCTATAAATTTTGCCAGGAAGTTTATACGTTGCCCCTGTAAATTGCGTCCACTGTCCAGTTTTAACACATATTGCCCACTTTTTACAAAAGTGTTATATACCATTCCATCAATTGGATCATTAACATCGTTTGTTGAAACTGCACTTACATCTATTGTATATTTTCTATCATCTATTTGTGCGTTCGTTATTGGAAGAGCAGATGTATTAAATGGGATATTCATGATTTTTACACCAGCATCTACATCGGCTGCACTTAACGTCAAATCAAAGAAGCAAATGAATTTACCCGCTGGTATAATTATTGTTCTGTCATTTACATTTCCACCTGTCAAAGCAGTAATGATTTCACAACCTATGTGAGATAACTGTATCGGCAATGTCAGTCTACTTTCTAACGCCACATTACGAACTCCGGAAATATCACCCGACATAATAATTCTAAAAAATTTAGGTGTACTACCATCAGGTTTCGTTTGAAAATTTATAAAATATATATTTTCAGCATTTAATATGTCAACGTCTGAGGTATTCAAACTAATAAATGTTGAATTAGCAAATTTGGGCCCTTGCATTTCTATATTAGTTTCAGAACCTAATTGTGCAATATTGAGTATTTGACCCTTTACTTCTGTGTTATTATTTATTGTTACAAAATTTCCCGAATATGCTGATACACTATTAGCTTTTAAATTGATACTATTACAAGCAGTAAAATTACCTGACCCAGCCTCAATACCGCCAGATGTAATATCAATATCGTTCTCAACAGTCAATTTGTCATTGATTTTAATAGTGTCTGCTTCTAATTCATTCTTAACTATTACATTTCCCTTTGTTCTTTCAATATTGTCATTTCCAATATTTGTCCATTTACTTGACCCACCTGTCGGTGCATTACCATTAACGGTATCACATGTTAAATTCTTACAAACTAAACTTTGTCCAAAACTTGACATATATCATATATACCTATTTAAATTTCACGCGGTATCGTTTAAAGTGTTTTATATGTGATATACCTAACAATCCTATAGCGTTAGGATAAACCAATACCGAGCCTTCTGTGACTTCACCGGTCGCTGGTAATATTAAAGGAACGTCGGAATATTGTGTTGTGGCAACCGAACCGCCTATACCGGTAGCACGTTGTGGTTGATTATGATAATCGGACGTACCGTCTGGTTTAATTATTCCTATAAGTCTGGCATCTGCTGTGCTCATTTGGGTGGACGTCGCCCCTGTATCATATATTAAAATGGCGTTTGCACCAGTCCCACCCTCTAATGATACGTTCACCTTTGATTGATGACGTTGATTTGTTTTTGCTTTTGTTTTTGGTAAGTTCTGTTTACTATATCTAACTACGTTTCCTTGGGCGTTAGCAATGTTTCTTACCTTGCATCGGGTGTTTGCAAGTCTACCATTTACAATACCTTTAATTCTCATACCGACACCATCTTGAACGACGGTTTCACAACTTGGTAAATTAGGATTATTTCGCTTTACAGGCATTTACAATATATTTACAATTTAAATGACGGTTGTAAATAACATATAATTGCATTTGGCGATGCATGAGTTACGGTTTCCATACAGCACCCGATTACACCATTAGTCGCCGCAACTGCTGCTGAATTTACAACACCGTTTGCTTGAGCTCCTAAAAGCTGACCCTTGGTGTACGAACCATCAATACAGTTAACAGAACAAAAACCGCTAATAAGTACAAAACAAGAATTACCTGCAAGATTATCTTGGACACATACACCTATAACACCGACATTGGTATTAGTAGCTGTGTTTGTTGCTGCATAGGGTTTGACACCATTGATGTTAGTGCTTACATCGTCAAATGACACCACCGTTCCTGATGTGATCGTAGAAGTTGTTGTATTCACCATTGTGTAAACTTGGCCTGTGAATGTGTTTGGTGATGTCGTTTTTCTATAAGCACTCGTAAGTTGAGTTAATGGAATACCATCAGTCGTTATCGAAGATGTGTTTGGTGTTGTGTAAGCCCAATCAATACTGTTCGTGATTCTTATGGCCGCCGTATCCAAATCTGAAGTGAGGTTGATCGAACCGCCGGTATTTCCGATAGCAAGGACCTATGATAAACTTGGAACACCGCCGCCACTAGAAACAGGACCATATCGGACCTCATTGGATGCTGTGTCATAATGCAACATTTGTGACTCGCTTGCTGGATCGGGACTGGCCCTGACAGGTCTGATATAAAAACTACTTGCGACACCGGCGTTTAATTCAACCCCGCTTGCATTCAAAACGATTGTGTTATCGGTGTTTACCGCACTCTGAGCAGAGTTTTGTCCTGCCAAAGCACCTATGTTTATGGAACTTTCGCCCGCTGTAAATTCACCCGAGAAATATCCAATATTCACTGCATTATCTTTGCAGTTAACCTGACCGCTATCGTCACCGATTGCCACAACAAATGACCCGCAGTTATTGTTACCTGCACCAGAACCAATAGCAATCGTATCATTACTGGTTGTATTATTGATGGACAATGCATTCCTACCTATAGCGATAGAACGGTCTCCAATGTGGTCGGCGTTTGTATACCCTTGAGTCTGTTCTCCTATCGACACCTTACCTAAACCGCCAGAACCTGATTCAATTCTCAGATTATTACCACTGAGTTTTTCTTGATTGACAACCATGGTACCCGTTCCGGTGTATGAAACATCGGCGACACTGGTCGTGCTACCTTGATCAGTGACCGATTGTAAATTCTGATTTGCCCCGGACGGCAGGTTTTGGAGCAAAGAACCATCTCCGCGATATTTGCTTGCAGTCAATGTAATGTCACCTGTATCAAGAACTAATGGGCCATTGGAAATCAATATCCCAGAGCCTAAAGGCTCTATATTGAATATTGTCTGTAAGCAGGTAACTTCGTTGGTACCTGTTTCGCCTATCTTAACTCGTGTTTGTTCAACAGGATCCAAACTTTTAATCTCAAACGATGCATCGAGGTCATCGAGGCCCGCAGAGAATCGTGATTTCGACACTGGATTGTTCAGTACGAAATCGTTAAATTTTATTGAAGTGTGTACCTTTAGCGACCCATCTGTCAACAAAGACATTTGTTCTCGTTCATTCAATGGGTCTTGAGTATCCAGGAATTTGATATCGTTCTGATAGCGTATATCTGACCCGATATGCATGGTCTCAAGCGGCGATTCAAGGCTGCCTATAGTTTGACACACCACCGTATCGCAAGTGAGTGTATCAGTCGGACCTGGGGTCGGCACATATGCTTTGCCGTTAATTTCTGTTACAATTAAATTGGAACCAAAAGCTGACATTCTATATTATACTTTTTATATTTTATGCCGTATTCCGATAAGATGTTGAAATCACATACCAATTTCCTGGAAGTTCAACAATGGTAGTTGAACCTGATTGATACGTCCTTTCGCCTGATGCAATTAGAGTAACACTCGTTATAGTGTCGCCATTGTTTACACCATTTTCCAACTTAATATCGCCGTCAGTTGTGTCTGTATATCCATTTATCCTGTCACCCGCAAACTTTTGAAGAGTCACTATTCCGCCCGTTGCGGCTGTTCCGTTATAAATTGTAAACATTTTACCTTTGATAGCAGGTACACATTCCGGCAACCGAACAATTGAGGGAGTATTACCTAATATAATTTGATTCTGTACATCATCCTTTGTTAATTCTATATCTGTTCCAGTTCTCTCTGCTGTTCGGAATGTGGTGTTCGTGTATGTTAATGTTTTTGCATTCAATTCATTTCCGAAAGCCGACATTGTATATACTAATCTATGAAAAAAAAACAAAGGTACAGGTTGCAACAATCGACTATTCAATGGATGCTCCATCGGGAAATGGAACATTTCCATTTCTTTTGACACTTTTTGATTGTGCCCTAAAGTATAAGATTTGTATCCAGCCAGAGGATGAACGTTGCTGATCCTAAATGGTGGATATGTGATGTCATTGATTGTTTTACACGGGAGTTGTTGCATCATAACCGGTCTAAAACCTGACATTTGAAACATCGTCGCGGTGTGAATTTGTTTGTCCACGTTCGGTCCTACATCTTTTATCATGTTGTACCCAACTAATCCTGGTTGTTGAGCCATGTTCGTATACTATTAACCGCTTTTTAAAATACCGTTTCGATCACACGGTTTTGACCGATACGAAGAACTGCGGTCGTTTCGCAAATGATCATTGTTTCATTTGTTGTTAGTACCACCTTTTGTAGATCGCCTTCTGGTGATGCACGAGAAGTAGAAAGGTACATTGAACTCGAAAGTCCTCTGCTATCAAGCCCAGTTAAACTTCTTACACCCATTTCTGAGGGAAGATTCAAACGTACCATGGGAATGAATTGGTTGTTCAGCCAGTCTTCATATGAATTGATTTTACATCCTGATAGCGTTCCATAATTGTCAGCTTTACCGATAGTAAGAAGATTGAATGCTGCCAAGGGGTCTACCCTATAGTTGGGCACAAACAAGTTGTTAATATTGAACTGTAGAGCACCGAGGCCACCAGCTGAAAACTGAAAGTATGATGGTAGGTAGGTTGTTCCACATGTATTTTCCAATTTGATAAGTCCTTTGTTTTTTTCTCTATAGTCAGAAGATCTTTGCACAGCATATATGGTATTAATGCATTGTGAACTCAAAGAGAACCTTGTCGATTTGTCCAAAGTACCAGCACCTTCGAAAAAGGTAAAGTAATTGCAATATGGTATTTCTAAGAATCCATCACGCAGTTTGCTCTCAACGGCAGCATCATATACTCCAGAACTGAATGTGATCGTCTCTACGGTAAAGTAAAGTTTGTCCAATTTAAAATTACCTTCCGCTACTAATTTTTCTTGTGCTTTCGTGTCAATTGCTGCACCAGGCGTTTTTGTTTTTTTGCCAACACCCGAGGACTTCTGGACCTGCAAGGTACAACCTTATCTGAATCGGTGGGCAACAGCTCGTATCAATATAAGAAGGTTCTGATTCTCCAAGAAACGATAACCATTGATTCAAAATGTATGGACGAGGTGTGCTGTAAAAGTTCTCGGCTACAGAGATTTCTTGATTTTTTTTAAACTCTTTGATAAGTCATTTCTTTGCTAAGAGTGGTTTTGATAGTATCAAGTACGCAACTGACCGTGTTGTAGCCTTGAAAAACAGTGGTCAACTGCTGGCCTCCGGCGAAGATTTCCATTCTTTGAATCAGTTTCTCGATGCCATTGGGAAGAGTAGTAAATAATTCATCAGCAGCTCCAGCGGTGTTTTGAAATGCTAAAGGCGTTGTACAGGAACCTAAACAATGCATGGCTAAACTCTTCATATTGACGATGGAATTGACGGGTAGATTTAAAGTTATGGTTGAATATCGTGACGCTTCAGTCAAGTTTGTTGTTTCCAATCTGAAGTAATTGGTTGAATATGAATTCATTTTCGATAAGCCAAAGGCTAAAGACATTGGGAGGCTCATTTTTGTATATATATTATAAAGATTATAAAATATCTGAGAGACCAGCAAGTGCTAATTCTTCAACCTTAATGCTTAATGAATAGTTAATACTGCCGTCTGATGCTTGGGTCGGAGAGGCCAATGTGATCAGTCTTGCTTTAGAATCTGTAAGTGTGATTCTAAATGAAGTAAATTGAGACCCAGACACTTCAATAACAAAGTTGTCGTTTGGATCTATGTATCTTATGAAATCTGTCGTTGTGTCACTTGGCAATAATATTTTCGCCCAGATATCAGAACTGGTCATTTCGTTATTATTTGTAAAAGTAGAAAGATTGGTTGATTATATATTGTGGGTAGGCAATGATGTTATCCTAAGATATAAAGCATCATTGGTTTGAATGTTACATGGATAAACAGATTGAAACACGGAGTTGGGTGTAGTGATGCCAAACAAGTCTATAAGTTCAGATATCTCGCCCAGACCAGCTGTGCTTCTATTGACACGACCACCGAGTATTTGATCAGAGTCGTTGTATTTTCCAGCAATAGAAACTGAATCTAAGGCCTTTTGTAAGTTACTTCCAGGTAAAGCTTGAAAATCACCGCTAACGCTAAACGATACAAACTTAATATTGGGTGCTGCAGGATTCAACGTTATACGAAATTTATTCTTGTAATCAAGTCCATCGCCGCTATTATTGTATAACACAGTTACATCACCGGTGTATCCAACAATGGCAGTCTTTATGCTTGTTTGTAATAACCTTGTTAGTTGGTCTAAATCAGTATAATTTGCATAAGTTATTTGTACTTCCGTTAAAGTATTATCTACCGTATCACCCACATAGAAGATGCCATTGGTCTCGTTGATACTATACCATGTCTTTGCACAAGAGAAAGTATTCAAAGTTAATCTCAGTTTGGTTTGTGCTCGATAATTTATCAGCTGAGTGGGTATGTTCATTTGCAAAACTCGTGCATCTCCATTGCTATTGTCTTCCGAAGACAAGAATAGTGTTCTTGTGCTAATTACGCTCATCTATATTAATATAACAATTATCTTTTATGGAATCAACAGTATCCCGATCTAAAGGAATTGGTTCTTCAATGTTTCCAGTACAAAGGTCATCGTAAAATTCTGGACGTTTAATATAATCATCTACAAGCAATTCTACATGAGCTTCTTTAATATCGGGGTATTGAAGTTTGGCTAAGCGTATCAATTCTTGACGATCCATCTTATTATCATATAAATAAAAAGTTTACCGATGTTCCAAACAAAGGTTATAATACTCTAATATTAAATCTCGTTTTGGAACAATTCCCTATCTTGATCAGCACGACCCGTGACTTGACGTATCATCTCTGTGATTGGATCATAGATCGGCACTTCACTTAATGGTTTTTGTTCTATAGGACTCAATCCTAATTTTTCACGTATGTAATTCTTCTCGCCCAAGCTTTCTTTAACACCCATTACATTCATTAAATCTGTGAAGTTTACATTTGGAGTTTCTGATAATAAGATTGGTTCTAATAAACCTTGAGTGGTCCTAAAGATACGTTCGTCGTTGGTGTCAGTCGGTGTGTAATATCCAAGGTACCCTCCCACAGCCGAGCCTGTCATGGCGTTGGCGAAGCCGTAACGAGACCTTGCTGTACTGACTCGCGTAGACTCCGGTGTATCTGAGTACATTTGTTCCACGCTATGCAATTTTGTCAATTTGTTTTCCGTACCTACCTTTGGATTGACATGTACGATATCATAATTGCTCTTGGGATGTGGCTTCAATCGTGCCGGCAAGGATATCAGATCACCTTCAGTTGAGTATAATACTTGCTTTTCGGTCGGAGTGTTAATCGGTTCTTGCAAAGGATTTATTGCTGGGTTAAAATGATGCCCTTCCACATTGTTTATTTCCGATATGTAATTGCTTTGACCACCGCCGTTACTATGCCCGGTAACCGATAACTTATACCCACCGTATTTCATTTTGACATCGTCAAATCGTTGTTGTGCTTCTTGATATCTTGATGTACTACGTTGTTGTTTCATCAATGTCAAAAGATTTACATACCAATCTTCCACGTTTTGTCCACGTGAGATATCCTGGGCAAGAGTGTTCAGACTTACAAATTCTGCATCAGAGCCTCGATATGCAATAATGACGTCTTGACTTTTAGGATTGACCAACGTTGTAGAATTTCTGCCCGACAAACTTTGATCTACGTAATAACCCGGAAGTCCTCTCATGATACCCTTTAAACGTGCTTTATCGCCATAGCTATATGCATACGAAACATCTGATGCTCGTGCATATTTCGTTTGTGTAGAATCGTCCTTAGATGTAATGTTAGGACCAAATACTTTGTTTAAAGCGGTACTCGGAAATTTCACTGCGTCTTGACTGAGAGCATTTAGCAGTCTTGAGGTGTCTCTTTGTGTATACTTGTCAACATCGTCAGGTTTCATGATTGGTTTACTCTTGACTGTGACCATACAGTAATCACTCACATTTAAGGAAACTCGACGTTAAGGAAATAGCCAGCGTTTCGGGGGGGGGGGGGGTACCCAACTCGATGAGAAAAGCTGGCTGGATTTTCCGACTTATGAGATGGCCTGAAATAAGGAAAATGACCGCTGGCTGCCTAGCTGGAGAGGCATTTCTTAAACTAAGAAAACGTTGCCGGGAAATTGACAAATGTGGTATATTTGATGGGTTTTCATGATTTTTTGCACAAAACTTGTCTTAAAGGTTTAAGTTCCTGATAGTCTGTTTCAGATATAATATCGTCATCAAAATCTTGCTTTAATTCTTTAAGCTGCGCACGGCTCTCAGGGTCCATTTTCTCGGAAAATGAACACCTTAAGAGAACGGGCTGGCTAGGGAAGGTGTCCACGTGGATGGTTATGGAATTCGCTGGCTGGCTCACGAGATCGCGGTCCACTATCCATAGCGTTCTCTTATGACGCCGACGCTGGCGGGGGGTACCCAACTCGATGAGAAAAGCTGACTGACCTGGATTTCTCTGTTTTCTTACAGGTGGGTGATTACTGTAGATTTGAAAGGTGCACTACTATTGCCAGGCCCATTACGCGAAACCGAACTATGTATTTGTTTATCATTTTGATGATCAACAAAATTACTAAAATAACTACTAGATGGACGACAGTAAGCATTGGATTGATAGCTTTGATTACAAGGAACTTGCATTACTATTAAGTATCTTTTGATTTGGGAGTAAGATCGGCTCCGGCTATAAAACTTCTAACTCTTTGTAAAGGACTCATTGGAGCCGCCATACTTCTTGTGGTTGGTCTGTCAGATGCAAACGTTCCAAACATGCTTGGAGAAGCCATCATACTGCTTTGCAATAATTCGGTTGCTTCCTTTCGCAGACGTGAGCCCGGTCCAGTATCGCGTGACGGTCCAGCTTCAGGAGTGTCTGGTAATAGGTCTTTGGATGCTTCTGCGACCATGGCGTCTCGTTCTTGAGCGGCTTCCTGAATACGCTGCAACGCTTGATTATCGATATTCTCTTGTACAGGATCAATCATCGGGTTCATTGTCATCATAGAATTGGGTATGGTTGTATCAATACCACTGCTATAGTCCTGAATGTGTACCAGGCACACTCCTGATAACTTATACATATTTTTCTCTTTATTTTCCTTTCTTTTCTTTTATCTTCTTTCTTTTCTTTTTATGTTTTCTATTGTTTTTGGTGTATCACATAGGCTTCTAGCCTTATATTCCACTGTTTAATTGCATGACATATACTGGCTACACAGCCTAGCAATACTATCACTTTTCGATATAATGTATGGTCGCAGACCTATAACATCTATATCCCTATGTTCAGTCTTGGCATCATGCCCAATCCTAACACGTAAAACTTGTACAATTCTTTCACTTGGTCAACACTCACTGAGGTTCACTTTTCCCAAGCTTCCCCTTTCATCATGTTGCTCTTTAACTCACTAGCAGGATTCCTAGATTGACATCTGTCATCGGCCAATTACCAGCAGACCATGCCTGATTCTGTTACTCCTCCACCAATCATCAGGCAGATCATGATACTTGTATTGCCATTGCAGATCTTCTCCTGGAATCTACCATGAATCATTTCATTACAGATCTTCTCCTGAAATCTGCTTTGTCATCGATTATTTTCCCCACTCGCTCACTTATGTGAATATCCGATAATTCCCCATTATTCGCGAGTGGGGCATGCACGCTCGGGGCATACCCATGGGGCATACGCCTCGGGGCATACCCATGGGGCATACGCCTCGGGGCATACCCATGGGGCATACGCCTCGGGGCATACCCATGGGGCATACGCCTCGGGGCATACCCATGGGGCATACGCCTCGGGGCATACCCATGGGGCATACGCCTCGGGGCATACCCATGGGGCATACGCCTCGGGGCATACCCATGGGGCATACGCCTCGGGGCATACCCATGGGGCATACGCCTCGGGGCATACCCATGGGGCATACGCCTCGGGGCATACCCATGGGGCATACGCCTCGGGGCATACCCATGGGGCATACGCCTCGGGGCATACCCATGGGGCATACGCCTCGGGGCATACCCATGGGGCATACGCCTCGGGGGCATACCCATGGGGCATACGCCTTGGGGCATAGCCATGGGCTGCCCGTGCCTCCCGTTACAACTCCTCCCCCCTCAAGAGCGGCCTATCTCGTCCCGATGCCGCTCCCGGTGTCGTCAGGTATCAAACTCCCCGAACTGAAGATGGTGGAAGAGATGACGCAACAGCGGAGCCGGTACTGGGTACACGGCGTGAGCATCTCGCGCTCCTGGTTGCTGTGAAGACGATGGTCCAAGCTGAGCAGTTTCAGGGTGCCCTCCGGTGGCCCATTTGCATGCGCAAGGTGTCCGCGAGGTGCACTCCAGCAATGGCGTTGGTGGAGGTGAGCTAGTCCAGATACACGTCGGTTTACGATATCGCTCCCCATACTTACAGTAGGTGCAAAAAAGAGGCTGTGGCAGTTCACGAACCACTGACCGCAACCGCAGCGCATTCGGGTATCTTCCTTCAGGATTTTCAAGAAACCAGTGCTTGGGCTTCAAGTACTCAATAGCATCCAGGGTGCATTTCACACTCTTGTCTGCTCCTTCCAGATCAGGAGGTCCTCCCGTAGTGCGCGCCTGACTGTACTGGGTACATGGAGGGCTGGCCCAGATGACATCAAAGAATCCCGGTGGGTACTGAGTGGGGTCCCAGTCCTCCATTGATGCGAGATGGTCGGGTTGCCATCGTGGGTCGTTGTCGAGCGTAACCACCGAGGCAGACGGAAAGCACTTTGCAAACTCTCTTTCCACCGATCCGGTCCCGCTGAACAACACCAAGATTCTCACTGGCCGGGTCTTTCGCTCTTCAAGATCGGTGATCACCACTAGCTCTCCGTTCCCCAAGATTTCCACCCGCTCCCACGGCAGACAGAAGTCTTCCGGTGGAGAATCCACTTCTGGGACGTCACATTGATGTTCCATTAGTTGGGATAAAGTGACACCAAGGTGAGCGGGCTGTCGCTGCTGACGTTGACGTCGGCCATGCTCAACGGACTTCAGCATGTCCGCCTGCATGCCCAACCGCCGTGCCTCGAACTCCTTGAGCTGCTGATTCTCCCCGCCTCTGTCCATCTTGTCTCTGGAGCGCCACTGGTCGTGAGCTGCCGAGTAGCCCGTCCAGCGTACCTTCCATTCCTCCACTGATTTACCCTTGACCATGCGTACACGATACGCCAGAATTTTGTCCACGTGAGCTTCCGCTTGCCCATCTACCATTACCGGGTCAGGTACAGGCAGTTGTGCTCGAGATGCAAACTCATCCATGCCGGAAACGTATGGCTTCAGGCGGTGCTGTGCAAACACGTCGTGAATGCGCCAATGCGGTGGTAGAGCCAACCGATAAGCCACCGGTGCCCCGCGGTCCGCCTCCGCCAGCTCCGCCTGCAAATCGCTGTAGAAGCACTCCACGATAGTTACAGGTCCGTGCCAACGCTTGCCGAGCTTCCGGCACAGCGCACGGTCCATCACCTTCTCCGTCAGGTGACGAGCCTCGATCCATACCGGATCCCCCACTGCGTACCTATGCTGCTTGTGACGCCGGTCGAACTGCTCCCGCTGGCGCTGCTGAGCCAACTCAAGGCGGCCACGCGCGTCCCGCAACTGCGACGAAAACTTCACAGCCATCTCATGGGCGGTACCCACCCCCCCTTTTCGTCGCGCAGAGCCAGGGAGAGTCGCAGCTTCCAGGAACAGGTCCAGCTGAGACATCGGAGACACCCCGTAGCATAGCTCAAAGGGAGTGAATCCTGTGACGTCACTGCGCGAGTCGTTGATAGCAAACTCCACATTTGTCATGTAGAGGTCCCAGTCATCCGGATTGGCACCCACGAACGATCGCAACATGTCCTCGACCACCCTGTTGGTGTGCTCCGCTTGCCCGTCTGAACGAGGGTTGTACGGAGTGGTAGAAGCCACCCGCACCCCCATAAGTCTCATTAGCTCACGCCAGAACGAGTCTTGGAACCTGGGGTCACGGTCACATACAATCTTCATGGGGGCTCCATGCTGCCTCCATACCACGTCGAAGTAGATGCGGGCTACCGTCTGTGCAGAGCTGTCCCCAAAGTTCATGGGCACAAGGTGTACCATTTTGCTCAGCTTACACGTAAAGGTGACGAAGGCGTCATTCCCCTGGACGGTGAGCGGTAACCCTGTAACGAAGTCCACGCTCACATCTTGCCAGTTACGCTGAGGAATAGCGTGTGGATTCAACAATCCATCGGGGTAGGATGCCCGGGGACGAACTGCTTGACACGTAGGGCATGAGGCCACCCATCCTGCCACGTCTTCGGAGGCATTTTCCACCAGAACCTGCGTAGAACTCTTTCCAGCGTCTTTTCCCGGCCAGTGTGACCTGCAGTGGTGGAGTCGTGGGCATCCCTGAAGACCACCTCTCGCAAAGGAGAGTCTTCGCCGAGGACCAACTGGTACCGTCCCGCGGCTACACGCCACAGTACGTTCCCGACGATGCGGAAATCTCTCGTGGCATGGTGCGGGGCCGCAAGGATCTCATCCCGCAGCTGCCGAAGAGGGCCGGCACGTGCGTACTCATCGTGCAGGGACTCCAGGAATGTAACGTCCGTGGGGAGGCTCGAAGCATCGCGGGTCTCAGCAGCCTTACCCTGTCGCACTATCGGAGGTGCCACTCGGGGATGCCGCACTCTTGGCGCTAGCTGTCGGGTAGGGGAGCATGCACCACCAGCACGGGCCACGGAAGGTCGTGGAGTACACCGTCAGGAGTCTCGAACAGCTGGGTGGGTACTCCTCGTTCGTCATGAGTAGGTATCACTTCCACCAGCCGCATACCAGCCATCCTGAAGAGCCGCCTCCATTGAGGCATGCGAGCCTGGATGTCCGGTAGAAGGAACACTGCCGAGGTATGCGCGGGGTCTTGCCGCCATTCATCTACATACCTGCGCAACACTGCCTCGATGGAGATATGACTGCTGGAGTATGGGGGATTACACCAGACGTGCTTTCCCCTCCATTGCTGTCGCAGACAATCAGTCCAGTATGCGTCTACTTGACGGTTCCGTCCACCCAGGTCACAACACACGTCAACATCGAAGCTGCCGAACTGCCGTTGGAGGCGCTCAAAGACCTCCTTGCGCACCTTCCAATCCTGCCGATCGGCTGGCTGTTTGGTGGCTCGACCAGACGGCTGAGCTGGCTGCTTAGGACCTCGGAAATCCGTAGCGGGCGGTGGCGAGGTTTTCGGCTTGGTGGAAGGAGTCGTCGTAGCAGTGGTCTGTCGCAGCCGAGCACTACGGCGCAACACTGGATCGGTTCCCGGGGTGCTCGCTTCCTGCCGGCGCTTCTCAGATTCGGACAAATCAGTGAAGTAGTCGGTGGGAGCTCGCAGCATTAGTTCCTCTCCAGCGGGTGCACACTTAGGCGAGCTAGTTGCATGCTCAGGCTGGCACGTTGAATGCCCCGCATGCCCCGCATGCCCCGCATGCCCCAGCGTATGCCCCGGGGCATGCCCCACTGCATGCCCCACTGAGCTGGCTGCATGCTCAGTCGGCCGTGTTGCATGCCCCGCATGCCCCGCATGCCCCGCATGCCCTGGGGCATGCCCCACTGCACGCCCCACTGAGCTGGTTGCATGCTCAGCCGGCTGTGTTGCATGCCCCGCATGCCCCGTATGCCCCGGCGCATGCCCCGCTGCATGCCCCGCTGAGCTGGCAGCATGCTCAGCCGAGCCGGTTGCGTGACATGGCGCGCTACCAGCCTGGAGCAGGCTCTCCAGGGCCCGCTCCGCCACCTGAAGTGTCTCCACGCCATCCATCCATGATTCCATGGTGGCCACCCATCCTGGTACAGGGGTCGGCGGGTGATCTTCAAAGACCTCGTCGGCATCCAGCACGGAGAGTGGGTCCTTGGGGAGGTCCGTCTCTTTGTCTACGACACCGGCCTCCTTGAGCCCTTCTCGCGGGTCCTTGGTCACGTAGTCAGGTCGGCGGGATAGCGCATCGGGGACCAGAAGAAGAGCTCCTTTGACGTACTCCATTCGTGGGACACCAACTTCCACCAGGTCCATGTACCACCGTGCCTGTCGTCGGCTAAGCTCTAGTCCCGGGGACATTAGCCATTCTAGGGGGCGATGGTCACCTTGTAACCGGAAGTCGGAGGAGAACAGGTAGTGCCTCCAGGTGACGGTGGTGCAATGGTGCAACGCGCAGAGCTCCCTTTCGCCGGTGTGGTAATTCTGTTCCGCCGCGGAAAACTGCCGACTGTCGTAGGCTATCACCCTCATACCGTCACCCGTATCTTGCATGAGTACGCCTCCCAAAGCAACTCCACTTGCATCCGTTTGTACCAGAAACGGCGCTGACCCATCCGCGGCTGCCTTCATGTCAGGCAATGCCAATACAGGGGCTGAGGAGAGTGCGGTCTTCAACTCGTCGAAGGCCCATTGCTGGAGTTCTCCCCATTGCCACGGTACGTCGGTCTTGGTGAGCGAGGTCAAGGGTTGGGCAATCTCCGAGAACCGGTGTACGAACCGGCGGTAGTACCCCGCTAGCCCAAGGAACTGTCTGACGTGGGTTACCGTCTCCAGCTTCGGCCAGTCCTTAATGGAGGACACCTTGTCATGCTGTGGCTGGCATCCTTCGGCGGAGAGAGTGTGGCCCAGGAACCGTAGTGACTCCTTCAACATCTGCGCCTTGGAGGCCTTCAAATATACCCCTTTTTCTCGACAAGTGTCCAAGAACTGACGTACGTGGTCGTAGTGTTCCTCCACCGTGCGCGAGAAGACGACCACATCGTCGATGAAGATTCGTACAAAGGGGAGATGACCGAGTGCACGCTGCATTCGCCGTTGATATTGAGAGGGAGAGTTCTGCAGGCCCTGGGGCATCACCAACCATTCATAGGCCCCCATCTGGGTGGTGAAGGCGGTCTTTTCCACGTCCTCCTCGGCCATCGGCACTTGCCAGAATCCGTCCACCGCGTCAAAGGAGGAGAAGAACGCTGCCCCTTGCATCTCGTCAAACATCAGTTGGATGTCCGGTAGTGGGTACCGGTCCCGCACCGTCTGCTGGTTCAATTGTCGGTAATCCACCACCAAACGTAATGTCTTCGGGTCACCAGGCTTGGGTACCATCAGACATGGGGCGGCATACGGGCTTGACGACGGCCGGATGTAACCCTTCTTCATGAGCTGCTCGATACGTTCACGTAGCTGGCGTAGCTCTTCAGCGGTCATCTTGTATGGGCGCCTACATGGTGGTCCACCCTCCGCGTCCGGCTTGCGATCGATGCGGGCCTTGTCCTCCTCAGTGCGACGCAACTTGGATGCCTCCGGTAAGGCTGAACACAGGGTATCCAAATACTTCTCAAAGAAGGCGTCAAAGCGCTGCCTCCACGTGCTGCTTACCGGTGCGTCTCGAGTATCTTGACGGGGCCCTTCCTTCTCCAGGGTGGTGTGAGATGACGGTACTTCAGCAGCGGTAGCTGCGAAGGTTCCTGCCTCATGGTCGTCCCCGCGCGCCGCCATCATGAGCCACTGAGGTTGCGATTCTTCATCCCCGGCCAGGCGCCTGGTTTCCGCGTGGATGAGGTGCTGCTTCAGTTGCGTTGCCGTCAAGAACACCTCATCGATCAGCCCTGCGCCCTGGGCCTTGCCCTGATGACCCATCCCCGGACTACAACCCACGAGCGTCACCCGTTGTTGTCCTCCACCATTTGCTCGCGTGTTGAAGGAGACGGAACCGTGACCGGCATAATCCAACGTGATCGGGGAGAGACTGCGAAGCCACTTACCCCCCAACACCACGTCTACTTGGATTCCTAACGGCAAGACCCGTAGAGCCATCCGCTTCTCGCAGTAGTTTACTCCCGACGCCGCGTGTGCGGTGAACTTGGTGTACGCCACCTCCCCAGCGGTCTTTACAGACCCATCTGCCAGCGTGGCCTTCATTGGTGTCCCTGAGCGCACTGTCAAGTCGCAAGTACGGGCACATTCCGCCGAGATGAAGTTGTCTGAGGCGCCTGAGTCCACCAACACCTTCACTCGATGTCCACGAAGGTAGGCATAGAACACCAGGAGTAGGGGTCCTTCCTCGTCTCGCACCGCTGACAGTGTGTGTGCCAAGAGTGTCCCTGCTCGAGAGTTCGCCTTCCAGCGCACCCCCCCATCCAATTGAACACGCTTACATTCAAGAGCATCTTCGATTGGGTGTGAACTCAAGGCGGCTGCAGTCTCGTCCACCAAGGCGTTGCACTCGTACTCTTCGCCACTGCCGTGTTCAGTAGCACTGACGTACATGGTGGCGTTGGTCGAGGCACTGACGTGAGTGGTATCACTATCAGTGGGGCTGACGTGGGTAGTGTCACTGTTGGTGTCGCTGACGTGAGTGGTGTCGCTGTCGGTGGCACTGACGTGGGTCGTGTCGCTGGCGGTGGCGCCAACGTCGGTGGCGCTGACGTGGGTAGTGCCACTGTCGGTAGCGCTGACATGCGTGGAGTCGCTGTCTGACCCGCTTTCAAGCGGCTGGGACCCATTGGATGCATGCCGGGCCGGGCGCGCTGCACACTGGACCAGGTGCGTCGCCTGCTCAGCGATACAGGTTGCATGCTCAACTGGCCGCGTTGCTTGCCCCGCATGCCCCGCATGCCCCGCTGCATGCCCCGCTGCATGCCCCACTGAGCTGGTCGCATGCACAGGCTGGCATGTCGCATGCCCCGTATGCCCCGCATGCCCCGCATGCCCCGGGGTATGCCTCACTGCATGCCCCACTGAGCTGATTGCATGCTCAGTCGGCCGTGTTGCATGCCCCGCATGCCCCAGCGTATGCCCCGGGGCATGCCCCACTGCATGCCCCACTGAGCTGGTTGCATGCTCAGTCGGCCGCGTTGCATGCCCCGCATGCCCCGCATGCCCCGCATGCCCCGGGGCATGCCCCACTGCATGCCCCACCGAGCTGGTCGCATGCTCAGGCGGGCATGTTGCATGCCCCGCATGCCCCGCGTGCCCTGGCGCATGCCCCGCTGCATGTTCCGCTGCGTGCTTAGCCGGGCTGGTTGCATGCTCGGCCGGACTGGATGCATGCCGGCACGGGCTGTTAGGTTCGCTCGCCAGCTGCTGGGTCATGTTCAGCTCCTCCTCGGGCTGACTGGAGCAGGATACAACATGTTGGTTGCACGTTGGCGGTATGCTGCCCGATCCGCCCGCCAGCTGCTGGGTCATACTCAGCTCCTCCTCGAGGTGTTCGGATTCGCCCACCGGTTGTCGGGTCACGCTCAGGGCCTCCCAAGCAGCAAGACGTGCAGATTCCTCCTTCCTCCAGGCTTTCACCCGTTGGTCCAACGTCGTGCGCTTCCTCCCACTCATCGAAGGCTTCGAACGGCGGGTAGGCGTATTCTCCTCCGAGGACAGCT
>LGRX02000562.1:0-19813 GCA_001247695.2 Cymbomonas tetramitiformis | reverse complement strand
GATGTAGTAAGGTATGGTTCACGGATATCGGCTCAAAATAGTGGTCGCGATCTCTACCCCCCCTGAGGACCACACGGTTATAGACATGATTTTTAAAATTGCTAGAAATTTGTCGCCAACCCTCGAAACTTTCACCTAATACTCACAAGTGTCAGAATCCGTTCGCCCTACGCCTTGAAATGGACCCGGAAGCCCGATGAATGGTGTAGAATACAGGCAAAAGTTAAATTTTGGCTTGCTATAACCGTGAAGCCCTCCTGCGGTCCCTTTGTACCGCAGATCAGGGTATGCCTGGTTAGAGGCCGAAAGGCTGAGAGGGTAGGCGAAGTTAAGCAATCCGACGACTCGCAGGGAGTGTTGGGTCAATGGGTTGCATGCGAGCGCTCTCCCAACAGGGCCGAACATGGTGAGCAGGCTGGTGATCTCAGGGGGGGTATCGAGATAGAGGTGTCCAGGGTGCTCTACGCTTCTTGAGTAGACAAATCGTTCGATGGAGGTAGTAGTCAGGAGATACGCCCTTCAGGCGGGCATGGGGAGGCGTGGGGTAGGTGCTAATCGTGAAATTTAGCGAGGAGTTCGAAAATGAGGTCGAAAATATCGCCCGAGACCGCCAGGGATCGATATTACAAGCGGGGTCTGATACTGGTCTGATGTGCAGGTGCTCTACGCTTCTTGAGTAGACAAATCGTTCGATGGAGGTAGTAGTCAGGAGATACGCCCTTCAGGCGGGCATGGGGAGGCGTGGGGTAGGTGCTAATCGTGAAATTTAGCGAGGAGTTCGAAAATGAGGTCGAAAATATCGCCCGAGACCGCCAGGGATCGATATTACAAGCGGGGTCTGATACTGGTCTGATGTGCAGGTGCTCTACGCTTCTTGAGTAGACAAATCGTTCGATGGAGGTAGTAGTCAGGAGATACGCCCTTCAGGCGGGCATGGGGAGGCGTGGGGTAGGTGCTAATCGTGAAATTTAGCGAGGAGTTCGAAAATGAGGTCGAAAATATCGCCCGAGACCGCCAGGGATCGATGTTATTGGGGTTGGAATGGCTATTGCTGTGATGGTGAGATAGCTGAGCTTTCAGGGGGCTCGATCTGAACTACGATGGTGTGTGGGTTCACAGCACGACTTACATGTGCCAAGAGGTATTTAAGCCTGAACGTGGGCTCCCTATATCCCTTTCGACGTGTGCTTGATGCTTGCCGGGGGGCAGGATCTTCCTCGCTTCGTAAGACAGTCATCCGAAGGCTGGGATGTAGTAGGGTATGGTTCACGGATATCGGCTCAGAATAGTGGTCGCGATCTCTACCCCCCCTGAGGACCACACGGTTATAGACATGATTTTTAAAATTGCTAGAAATTTGTCGCCAACCCTCGAAACTTTCACCTAATACTCACAAGTGTCAGAATCGGTTCGCCCTACGCCTTGAAATGGACCTGGAAGCCCGATGAATGGCGTAGAATACAGGCAAAAGTTAAATTTTGGCTTGCTATAACCGTGAAGCCCTCATGCGGTCCCTTTGTACCGCAGATCAGGGTATGCCTGGTTAGAGGCCGAAAGGCTGAGAGGGTAAGCAATCCGACGACTCGCAGGGAGTGTTGGGTCATTGGGTTGCATGCGAGCGCTCTCCCAACAGGGCCGAACATGGTGAGCAGGCTGGTGATCTCAGGGGGGGGGTAGAGGTGTCCAGGGTGCTCTACGCTTCTTGAGTAGACAGATCGTTCGATGGAGCGGTAGTAGTCAGGAGATACGCCCTTCAAGCGGGCATGGGGAGGCGTGGGGTAGGTGCTAATCGTGGAATTTAGCGAGGAGTTCGAAAATGAGGTCGAAAATATCGCCCGAGACCGCCAGGGATCGATATTACAAGCGGGGTCTGATACTGGTCTGATGTGCAGGTGCTCTACGCTTCTTGAGTAGACAAATCGTTCGATGGAGGTAGTAGTCAGGAGATACGCCCTTCAGGCGGGCATGGGGAGGCGGGGGGTAGGTGCTAATCGTGAAATTTAGCGAGGAGTTCGAAAATGAGGTCGAAAATATCGCCCGAGACCGCCAGGGATCGATGTTATTGGGGTTGGAATGGCTATTGCTGTGATGGCGAGATAGTTGAGCTTTCAGGGGGCTCGATCTGAACTACGATGGTGTGTGGGTTCACAGCACGACTTACATGTGCCAAGAGGTATTTAAGCCTGAACGTGGGCTCCCTATATCCCTTTCGACGTGTGCTTGATGCTTGCCGGGGGGCAGGATCTTCCTCGCTTCGTAAGACAGTCATCCGAAGGCTGGGATTGTGCCAGGAGGCACGACGTACCTGCTGAGACACCCATAGTAGGGGGGTCTGATTTCGATGAGAATAAGAGTAGCGAACCGTATTAGGGAAATTAGTGAGTGGATGTGACATTGCCTGAGCGAACAGTTGGGGAAAATAATATGTGAGCTCAGAGGAGAGAATAAAGAGAGGTAACAGAGTTGGTCTCTTGGACTTGGACAGCAAATGATATAACTCTTGCTGTCTGGGTTTATGTTAAATAGTATATCTGAATATATGATATGATTCCTCAAGATAATAGAGGATAATAGTTTACTCCTGGGAATTCCCCTGGGACAATTTGGTATCTTTGGCGTGTGAGCGTCTTTTTAGCTCGCTCTAGCTCGTGCATGCACTGTACGGACCTGTGGATAGCTACCTTCTTACTTCGTTGGCACTTCGGGTGTGTTCTGTGGGCGAATTACGGTGCTATTTGCAGCTTTTACGGGTTAGCGTCCTTGAGGCGGGACCGTATTTGGCTGCGCATGCACACGTTTTTGGCCTATTTTTGGGGCTCGCTCGCGCTCGCTATTCTGATATTTGGACTCGTTCGCCGGTGCATGCACAGCCGATATTCGTGAGATATCCTTTGGTGGTGCTCAAATAATTGTTTCAAAGTCACAGGCGCACTTGCGTGTACTTTCTCAGCTGCAACGGTTGTATTTGGCTGTTTTGTGCGTGCATCGACCGGTTATTTTGGCCTTTTATGCTGTGCATCGACAAAGTGAACTCTATGTACCGGTGCAGGGGAGCCTTGTGGACGGTTCTGGGTACGTTTGGGTGTTATTTTTGATACGGCAGGATATTAATTGCGGGCCGTTTTCTTGCCCAAGCTGCGGTATTTCGACCTTTTGGACGTGCATCTACAGCGTTTTTGGCGTATTTTGGGTGCATCAGCAAGCGCAGACTCGGTGGTGAAGTATTTCGGGGGGGGGAGAAGCTTTCCGACCTTTTTAGTGAATTTTTATGGCAGTTTTACATAAATTCTGACCTCAAACACACTGGAATTCGGTTCGGAATAGCCTTTTTTTCTGAAATACTTGCTGTGGATCCACTCCCACCATACTTAAGCAGCCACCATACTCAAGCAAGGAAAGTGCATGGACCTTCTTAGCTTATATCCTGGCTTCCAACAACTTTTGCACGACTTTTATGGGTTATCTACAACTTTTCTAGCCCTCACCAACCCATAGAACAGCCTCAAACAGCTTATTTCTTCAAAAAATATGTGTGCATTCACTCCTTTTTGGTCCATCAACAAGGAGTTTTGAGAGTGGATCGACTCCCTAGACTTCAATATTGGGCTTTATACAGTGTTCTTACTTTATTGCAACAAGTATGGATATTGTTTATTGGTCTTAAACAGTTTCCACCGTTCTACAGCCCTTTGGTGCTTCTTTTGGCTGGTGCATGTACCCTTTTCAGCCCCAAAATAGCCCTTTTTGGCTCTTAACAGACTGGCAAATGGTGGTTTCTGGACAGTACTGCTGGTTTATTCTCCATATATGAACTCTGCTGGAATATTTCTGGAGTATCTGCACTTATGCAACCTTCTGGGACCTATCTGGACACTTTTGGCTGCAGCATGCACTCTCCATCCACACCTAGCACTTGAAAACTGTGTCGCGGAGCCCTGGCGAATTTTCTAGAAATGGACAGAAGTGAAGTAAGGACTACGTTGACAACATAAAAAGTACTTCTTCAACTTTGTTTTCACTTCCAATAGTGTTACAAGCAACCTCAGCAGCTGGCAGCAAGTGTGCTTTCGACTGCTGAACATACATCCACTTCCAGCCCCCTTAACACTGTGGGCTATTTTTAGTAACCTACCAACATATGGCCATACCCTTTGGTATTGGTGACACGTACAGACGAAAGTGGTGGAAGCAGGGCTTTGACAAGTGGGTCTACCCTCCCGGACCTCTTCAGCAACCTGGTATTCCATTTGGCGGCTTCCCTCCTTCACCTTCAGTGTCCCCCACTACGTCGGACGACGAAGAGGACCCGTTCACACTTCCTGAAGGTTTCCAGCCCCTACTGTTACCTCAACCTCCACAACAGAACTAGCCTGCCTATTTCCGGATATGCAGCCGCCCTACGACCCATACGCCGTACCCCCGTCTCCATTCACCTTTCCACCCTCACTTGCTGCTGGCTCCTTTCCACCCTCCACCACCGGATCTGCAGCACTCATGGCCCCAGGACAGCCCAGTCCCCTGCCATATCAACCACCTCAGGTCCCCCCCGCAGACCCCCGCCTTACTCCACTCAGCCCTTACCCACAGCCACATCCCTCAGGAACCGTCCCGGTGTACCACACCCCAGCAGCAGTTCCTGGACCGGTCCCCGCTGTACCATGGACCTGGTCTGGGGGTTTCCCCTTCGGGGGGGTTCCCTCCCCTTACGCCCCTGCACTTCACTCCCCGGCTCAGACGCTGCCGGGGACTGCTAGGAGTGCTGAGGAGGCGGCACGCTGGCTGGCGTATCGTCGGCAGGAAGAGGCGGCGGTGCTGGCTGCGTCAGGCTTGCAGGTGGGAGCTCAGGCCACCTATGGTGCTGGAGGGGTGCTCGCAGAGCGCCCCGGCACGGGCTACCGAGCAGGGGCCTTTCGTACCACTGGAGGGGTGCACGCAGAGCACCCCGGTGAGGGCTTCCCTGCAGGGGCCCACGCGACGGACGCTGGAGGGATACAGGAGGATGAACCGGAAGAGGAGCCTGTCGCAGACAATCCCTGCCCTCACGATGAGTACCTGAGAGCATGGGGCTACAGTGACGTAGACCCCGACAACCCATTTGGCCGTAGTGCTGGCGAGGAGTCTGCGTATGAGTACGAGGCGGACCCCAACGACTACGACGAGTATCTGCGGGCGGGGGGCCACAGTGACGTGGACCCCAACGATCCGTACGGGGAAGGGCAGCGCTGGGACGAGGTAGATGACGACGAGGAGGAGCAGGAGGAGCTGGTCGTCTCCATCACTGCGTCAGCCTCAGCGCAGCGCGTTGTCACTGTTGGCGTGGACGAGACGTCCGCAGCACCGCCACAACCGCCTGAAGTGTTCGTCTCGAACGACGCAGGGCGTCGGCGGTCTCGTCGTTCGTCGGGACCGGGGAGCTGGGACGAGCGCAACCTACCTTTCCGCGAGGAGTCCGACTCCAATTCTGGCGGGGGCTCTTCGTCCGCCTCGCAGACGTCCTCGTCGAGGTCATCAAAATCCTCGAGGTCGTCTAAGTCGGGCAGGAGCGGGCTGAGTGACGGACTTAGTGACCGTGCCCGCAAGCATCGCGACGCCAAGGAGAGGAAGCGGAGGCTGCGGCGTCGAGAGCGTGACGAAGGGCGGACCCTTACCCCTGCAGCCCTAGCGGCCACCTTCAGGGAATGCCTGAAGGAGTTCCACAGCCAAGGGGGGGGCACACGGTCCGCTCCTGCAGACCCCACAGCTGAGACCGCCAGTGCAGACCCCCAGGCCGGGGTTAATTCAGTCGCCGGAGGGGTGCCCGCGGAGCACTCCGGCGCGGATCCTCCAACGGGGGTCATTTCAGACGCTGGAGGGGTGCACGCAGAGCACCCCGGCGCAGACCCCCCAGCGGGGATCGCTTCGGTTGATCCGCAGCTGGCGGAGGGCGGGGGGAGATTCACCCGCAGCGAGCTGGTGTTGCCCCCCTGACCGCGGTGGTGGCCCCCGATGTGGGGGTGCAAACTGGGCAGCCCGGCGGCAGAGGAGGAGCTGGAGTCAGCAACGGGGACGTGACCCTGCAGCAGACGGCGGGCAAGGGCAGCGCCACACGAGAGCGCGAGACCGTTGGCTCCCGCCAACTGGCCCGGCTACGAAGGCAGTCCCTGGAGACGGTGGTGGTTCTCGGGTCTGGTGAAGGAACCCCTGCTGACCACACCCCAGGCACTGACTCGACAGCTGCCGTTCGACATGTGAACTTCCGTGAGGCGAACGGGACCCCTGATGGTCCTGGTGGAGTGACGCCTGGCGGGCCCTCAGCGGAGCTGCCTCCCCCTGCACATGACCCTGCTGTACCAGCACTTGGAGGTGGCGATGGGGAATGTGCACCACCTGGACCTCCGACAGCTGCTCCCTTGCCACCCGCGGTGCCACTCCCAATGCCCAGTGGGCCACCGCCACCTCCTCCTCCTCCACCACCTGGTAGCACGCTTGCGTTACCAGCACCAGAGCATGATGGTGGAGGTCGTGACGGGTCACCAGGGAGACCTCCCCCTCCCCCTCCGTCTGGTCGAGGTGGACATCGAGGGCGGGCCCTACTGGCCACACGAGATGGCCACACTCTGTGGGTACCGCAGCCTTGGGGGGACACTGGATACCTCGGACTCGGAATGCCGACGGCTACGGGCAGATCGGCTGCAGATGGTGGCCTTGACCTCTTCTACAAGGCTATCCTCTTGCTGGGGGTATCACTGAGGGAGTACCTTGACATGGGGGGCACTGTGGCACAGCCGCCAGTCATGCTGATGACCCCGGAGATGGAGACGCATGTGTGGGTGGTGGACCGGGGCGTGGTGGACGCGGCCCTTCTGGCATACCGCAGTAGGCCTGCGGGCTCAGGACACCCCCGCCCGGAATGGAAGCACGTCTCCAGTACCCCTGAGTCCGAGATGCACCTCCTGGATCCCGACTGCCTTACAGCATGGGCCGAGGTGGAGCAGTCGGAGTGGTATCGGCAGCTGCAGTCACGGTCAACTCCTACGCCGACTCCAACCCCGCCTCCATCTGATGGTCGAGCCCATTTTCTAGCTCTGACGGCAGCCCCCACCTCTGTGCATCATCCGACGACCCCCGCGCCTGCGACGGCTCCGACTAACCTTGGTTCACGTCACCCTCGACCTCATCTTTCACCTAACGCAGCGACCTTTACCCCTGCAGCTACTTCATCGTCCACCGCGGGAGAGCCCAGCAGCCGTGACCTCATCGGCGAGCAGAAGGTGGAGGACGCGCTGCTGAAGCTCGTGAACAAGCTGCCGAAGTTCCCTGCAGAAGGGGATTTGTCCGAAGACGACAAGGTCACCCAGCTGGAGGCCTTCTCTCGAAAGGTCCAGAACTTACTGGACAACAAGCTGGTGATGAGGGCGTGCCGCCAAGCTAGCTGCACCGGTGAGGGATACATTGCCTCCGTCCCTGACATCATGTGGATTGTGGCGGAGGAGTGTTTGCGAGGTGAGCAGCGGGAGTTTGTGGAGAAGGCCGCGGGAGGTGTCGGCACGTCAGCGGGGTGGATACAACGGTATGCTGACGCTGACATATTCTTCGGGGACCTGGCCCTCAGCCTGCTGGCCATCGAGAAGCTGCAGAAGCTGCGTGATGGACTCACCCGAAGACAGTCGAGCAAGGAGACGGCTAACGCTTACCACTCGCGACTGTCTGCGCGACAGCGCACCGTGAACTTCCTGGCCAAGGTAGTGCCTGGTTGTGTGCCCGTCTCCGACGAGGATTTCGGCCACCACTTCTGGCGGGGGTTGGTGCACCACAACAAGGTGGGGCTGGAAATGAGGAGGGTGAACCTGGACCTCAATGATCCAGGGGAGTGGGAGGATCGGGCACGTGCTGAAGGGCACAGCCGAGGCGTTACCTCGGCTGTTCTCAAGGTGCTCGAGTTCGCCTGTGACATCGAGGCGAGCAAGGCATCCAAGGCGGCGGACGCAGCCAGCAGAAGAGCCCCAGCACCTTCTGCACCTTTCTCGCAGCAACGTCGAGGACGTGCCCTGAATGCACTGACGGAGTCTGAGCTCGATCTGGCCGCGGCATCCACACCTCCTCCTCCACCTGGACTGCCCCTTCCTGGTGCTCCACCTGGCCTCCCGGCTCCAGAGACACGGGAGTGCTACGCGTGTGGAATGCGTGGACATCTGGTGCGGGATTGCAAGGACGCGGCCAAGCTGGCTGCGTGGAAGGCGAACGCTCCTAAAAGGTTGTCTCGAGACAGGCGGCAGGTGGCCGCTATGTTCTTCGCCATGGCACACGACGAGGACATCTCGTGGGCACCGGCGGAGCTGCGGGGAGAAGTGGAGGCCCTTGCAGCCGCAGACGTCAACGCTGTTCTAGAGTTGGCGGCTCTCACTGATTGTACGGATCTGGTGGAGGGCATCATTGAGGCGCAGCGGGCGTCCCCGGCAGCCGGCGAGTTGCCGGCCGACTCGGATCGGCAATAGGGTCTGAGGACCCTTTCGGCTGAGGGGCCAGAAAGTGACACTGGACGTCGCTCTCTTGCCGAAGCCCCTCAACCGGCTCCCGCAGCGGCGGGGGTAAACCCCATCATCGACGACCCCATGCCTGAGCACTACTCCGTACTAGAACCCTGGGCCTACGAGGGTATCTACAGGCCCTGCTTGGCCGCAGTGTCTGACCGTTTGAATGCTTGGCACTTCAGGCGGCCAGTGGGGGCACTTTCCATGGAAGTATTGATGATGCGACTGCGCAAAAGCCTGAAGCGCAAGTCGACGACGGGGATCCGTACTGCACTGGAACGGATGCAACAAGGTCGTGGTATGAGGTCGTCTGCCGCGCCAGCTCGGAGGTACAAGAGACGGTGCGAGCTGGACAACTTCAGGAATGAGGTGGACCTGATGTGCCTGCAGAAGCAAGCCCCGGCCCACCACACTCCGTTGGGCACGCTGCCACTGCCGACGCGGCAACAGCGCATGGTCGAGCACGTGTCGGCACTGTTGCAGGGCCATTCGAGGTCACGTGGGATGTGCAACGACTCCCAGCAGGTTCGGGCACTGGACCTGGCGGAGACACGGGCCCACGATCTATCCCTTGCGTGGGACGAGATGACTTCGGCGGAGCAGGCTGACACCCTGCAGCAGGATGCCCCGATAGGGCACCGCGCGTGGGAAGCGGAGGGCTTTTGCGCTGGCGCGGCCGACAGCGTGGGATGCCGGCGGAGGAATCGCTGGCCGTCATGGACTCGCCCCCCTACCCTTGGGCTACGGGGGATGTTGGTGGAAACTCCGTGGGAGTGCCCGCGGCTTCTGTTTCGGCCACGGGGACCATCCCTGGCACAGGGGGGGACATCCCCGGGATGCCGGATGCATGGTGCAGCTTGTACAGGGTGCACCAGTACCGTGAGAGGCAGTCGGCGGTGACTCCCGCAGAGGTGAGAGCGGATCTCTTTGGCGAGCAGCCGGAGCAGCAGCCAATTGAGGTTACACCGCCCGATGCCGTGACTCCTGACGAAGTACTGGAGGGTGGACCAATGAGCGAGTCTCCGGAGCACCTGGAGGACAATTTGACCCAGCAAATGGCTGCAGACAGGGGCCAGCAGCGGAGTGCAGACCCGCCAGCGCCGGACGCTGGTGGGGTCGAGGACAGCATGACCCAACAGCTGGCCAAAGCTGGGGCCCCAGAGGAGATTCACGCACTGAATACTCACCCCCTGCAGGAAGACACTGAGGAAGAAAGCATGCGCAGTCACCCACTGACGGAGGATGATGATGACGACGATGATGGTGATGAAGCGTGTGGGGGTGACAACGACACGAGCATGGGTGTCGGCCGTTGCAAGCGCATCCTGCGTGACGGGGGTGTGCTGTGGGCATCTCAGCTCGCTGCGGCTCATGATGAGGAAGGAGCGCTGCTGTTAGTCTTCTACGCGTATCTGCGTGGCAAGCTTGTCAAGGTACTCGTGGATTCCGGTGCCTCGGACAACTTCGTGTCTGAAGACTGCGTACGACGTTGTGGCCTACGCGTGCGGCAGGGCCCGCAAATGAAGGTCACACTAGCGGACGGGTCGGTGAAGACCACAGGGGCTGTGGCCTACTCGAAGTTCACGGCCCCCACCGCAGCGGGCTCCACCTATAATGAGTCGGCCATGGCCATGCGGGTGTTGCCACTCGGGATCCGAGTGGACGTGGTGCTGGGGGGGAAATGGTTGCGTAGCCTTTCTCCCATCATGCTGGATTACGCCGGTCACGGCTCCGTGTCCTTCGCACGCAGAACCAAGGGGGGGGGTAAAGAGCTCGTGACCATCGCCGGTTGCAACCCGGGTAAAAGTGCTGGTGGACGCGGAGACAACTGTGCTGGACTCATCGATGAGGTCTTCCTGACGGCTGTGCAGCTGCGTAAACACCTCCTGTACGCAGAGACTCAGAGGCTCACGGGCGACCTCTCCGCTCAGCCGGCGTGGCTTATGATGGCGCGCAGGGACGGCAGCGAGCACGATTCGGCCTTCGCTGCTACTGCAGCCGGAGATCATCCCGACGCGGAGCTCCCCGCGGTCGAGGCCGAAGCAGTATGCCTCTCGGTGGACACTGCAGCTGATGCGAAGCCTGTGGCCAGCACCCAGGTGAAGCTGGAACCCCCGGATACTGGGGGCACCGCCAAAGACATCCCACAGGACACGAGGGACGCCAAGGTGGCACCCCGCTGGAAGGAGAAGTTCCGGGCACTCTTCGAGGAGTTCTCCGAGGAGCTGCGTGACGCCCTTCCCATGATGTCCAAACTGCGGCGGTCGATGGAGGATGAGGCCAGAGTCACCCTTAAGCCAGACAAGGAGGGAGGACCTCCATTTCGCCGTCCCTACCGCATGTCCGTGGAAGAGCTTCGGCAACTGCGGGAACGCATCGAGCAGCTGGTGGAAAAGGGCTACATCAGACCCTCATCCAGTCCTTACGCGGCACCATGTCTCATGGTACCCAAACCGGGCCAGCCTAACACGCTGCGCCTGGTGGTGGATTGCCGCCAACTGAATTCTCAAACAGTGAGAGATCGGTACCCGCTGCCGGACATTCGATTGATGTTCGACGAGATGCAGGGCGCCACCCACTTCTCCTCCTTCGACGCCGTGGATGGATTCTGGCAAGTCCCCATGGCTGAGGAAGACGTGGAGAAGACAGCACTCACCACCCAGATGGGCTCCTACGAGTGGCTGGTGATGCCACAGGGATTGCAGAATTCCCCGTCACAGTACCAGCGGAGGATGCAGAGAGCCTTAGGACACTTACCTTTCGTCCGAATCTTCATCGACGATGTGGTGGTGTTCTCGAAGGGTGGAGTCCAAGAACACTACGACAACGTCCGTACCTTCCTTCAGACCTGTCGCGAGAAAGGAGTATACCTCAAGGCCTCTAAGGCGCAGATGCTGAAGGAGTCTTTGAGGTCGTCTTGGGCACACCCTGTCCAGCGAGGGCTGCAAGCCGCAGCACGACAAGGTGGCGGCAGTGCGCGACTGGCCGGCGCTGGAGAATGTCACTCACGTCCGGCAGTTCCTGGGCCTCGCCGGTTATTATCGTCGGTTCATTCACTGTTTCTCCGACATCGCGCAGCCCCTCACCATGCTCACCAAGAACGAGGTGGAGTGGAGATGGGGCCCTGAGCAGCAGTGGGCCTTCGAAGAGCTGAAAGCAGCACTGGTGGACGCCCCCGTTCTGGCCCCGCCGAACGTGAAGGCCGCAGCGGACGGATCAGCCCCCTTCGTGGTGCAGACCGACGCGAGTGGGGTGGCGCTGGGTGGAGTCCTGATGCAGGACTGTGGTGAAGGACTTAAGGTGATAGCCTACGAGAGCCGGCAGTTCTCCGCGGCTGAGCAGAACTACCACACGGGCGAGAGGGAGCTCTGCGGACTTCACCACTGCACCACGGTGACCTGGCGGCACTACCTGATCTTCACCCCCTTCAAGCTGCAAGGCGACCACCGGCCACTGGAATGGCCGATGGAGCCGGGGAGGGAGCTGAGTCGGCGGCAGGCACGATGGTACATGGATCTCGTGGAGGTGGGGGTCCCCCGCATGGAGTACGTGAAAGGGGCCCTGCTACTGGTTCCAGACGCCTTGTCACGGCGACCCGACTACTCAGCGAAGACACCTCGGGAGGGCTTGAAGGAGGCCGGCATTCTCGACGCTAAGTCGGACCTCCCGAAAGACCCCCTCTCTGTGTTGGACACCTCCGACCTCTTTGAGGAGGGCCCAGCCTTGGGCACCCTGACCCAGCTTGCTGAGGTGAACAGCTGGTTGGACGCGGTGGACACTCTGCAGCTGGCGGAGTTGGCTATGGAGTCCCAACTTGGTGCCAAGGAGCTTCGAGCCCCGCACCATTGCGAGGACCTCCCAATAGAGGTTGCAGCGGGTGCTGGGGGGGTGCAGACGCAGCACCCTGGCGCGGATCTCCCCATAGAGGTTGCATCAGACGCTGGAGAGGTGCAGATGCAGCACCCTGGCGCGGATCTCCCGACGGAGGTCACATCAGACGCTGGAGGGGTGCAGATGCAGCACCCTGGCGCGGATCTCCCGACGGAGGTCACATCAGACGCTGAAGGGGTGCAGATGCAGCACCCTGGCGCGGATCTCCCGACGGAGGTCACATCAGATGTTGGAGGGGTGCAAACTGAGCACCCCGGCGCGAATCACCTGACGGAGGTCACAGCGCCCCCCACGAGAGGGGCGACGCTGGCGTTTCAGCGTGCTTCCCTGAAAAAGACTACAAGGGCTCTTCGGGGGGCCTTCAAGTCCCTTCGCGCAATGGGACGGTCCAAGCTACCAGGAAAGGCGGCATTGGAAATGCCAGCGGAGGCCTCAGAGCAACCTTGTGGCGTGGTGGCCTCACGCACCCGGTCAAAAACTGGGTTACCTCCTGCGGGAGGGACGTCGGGCGGGTGCCAAGCACCCATAGCGCCTGCACAAACTCCGCCGCAGGTGTCAGCCAAGGTCCCTATGGAGCGCCCCAGCGGCACGGTGACCTCTCGCTCGCGGTCGAACACCAAATCGCCGCCCCAGCAAGAGGCAGCAAAGCCGGCGACACCTCCGACGGTGGTTCTGACTGACGCCCCCAGGACGAGGAAGCCCCCTGCGAAGAGCGCGTCTCAATTATAGCTGGCAATTTACCGGGTAAAGGATTTTGGCCCTTGGTAATACCGGGTAAAATACCGGTAATACTTTGAGTGGTATTACCGAGGTAATACTATTCTGGGATTTTTGGCAATAATTAAAACGATCATGGGGCATCACGCACACATTATTATTGGGAGCCATACAAGTGTGCTCCTAGAGGCTTTGATGTATGCGCAATCGATCTAAGAAGGTGGATAGACCAAATTCGAATGTTGTCGCCACCAAAACGAACAAAAACTACTTTCCAGAAAGTACAGGCAGCCGCCCCGATTTTGGGGATTGGTTACATGCTGCACTCTCGGGTGCCGTCACCTGCCGTACAAATGTGCTCCTAGAGGCTTTGATGTATGCGCAATCGATCTATGAAGGTGGCTAGAACAAATTCGAATGTCGTCGCCACCGAAACGAACAAAAACTACTTCTCAGAAAGTACAAACAGCCGCCCCGATTTTCGGGATTAGTAATACCCTTACCCGGTATTACCAATGGTAAAATTTGGTATTTTGGCATGGAGGACGGTCAGAGTGTCCTAAGAAGGGTGAATCCATGACGGATATCTCTCGTGTTGCCACACAGGGATGTACTCGCGTTGTGAACTGTTTAGACTTCGAGCACGTCTCACCCTCTCACGGAATGGGGATGTTGGAAATCGTCCTGGCGTGACGGCTGAGAAGCCGTCGATTTGATTTTTTCCCATGGTAAAATGAGTAAAATCGATGGTAATACGGGGGTAATACCCGGTAGTACCCATACCCGGTATTACCGATGGTAAAACTTTTTGGTAGCGTGCGGTAATACCCCCCTGCACTAGGGTAAGGACTTTTTGGGGCAAAGTAATACTTGGTAAAATACTGGTAATACCTATACCTAGTATTACCTTTGGTAAAATTCGTGCCAGCCATAGTCTCAATCGCGGAGGGAATCGACGGGGCGGTTGCACCAGGCATTGTTCGAACGGCTACAGTCGAAATACGGGAAGTTCGACGTGGATGCCTGTCGCGGACCAAAAGGCCGCGGTCAGCTGGTGGACAAATACTGGGAAAACTGCCTAAAGGAGCAGTGGAGAGGACTTCACGTGGGGTGCAGCCCCCCACATGACAGCGACCATCTCACCATCGAGGCTGTACTCCGCACCTACGTGCATGAGTGGCGGCAAGACCCCGAGAACACCTCTGCAGTGTTCCTGCTGCCGGACCTACAGGCGCGCATGCCGCAGTGGAGGAAGCTTTTCAGACGCGCGGGGATGCGTATTGAGGAGGTCATCCCCACACATGACTCTCAGGGGAATCCCACCCAACTGTTTAAGGGAACGGATGGAGTGCTGCAGGACCTCCCGTGGCCGATGCTGGTGGTGTATGCTCCACCCTCGAGGTCAAGACCGCAGAGGATTCGACACCAGCGAGTGCCCCCGCCAATTGTTGATGCCGCAGGCAAGGCGTCAAAGATGCGGGACGCGCAGGGCACAGTTTCTGGAGGAGATTTCCTTGAGGCCCTGCGGGACGAGTACAGCCGAGACGGGCCCCTTCGTACTCTGCGGGAGCAAGTACAGTCAGCTCCCCATCACAGCACGAAGCACTTCTGCATTGTTGGCGAAGTGCTGTGGCGGGTAGCTGCGGAGCACTACCAGCTGGTCCTGGGTGAGGACTCACCCCTCCGGGAGATTGTGTTCCGCGAAGCCCACGACTCCCTGGCAGCGGGTCACACAGGGCGCGACAAGACACTTGAAAGGGTTCTTCGTCGATTCTGGTGGAAGAACGCCTCGGATGATGTGGGGGCTTGGGTGGCGTCCTGCCCCACTTGCCAGGCTGTGAAACCCCGATCGTCATACCCTGATGGACTGCTTAACTCGCATTCGATCCCGTCGCGAAACTGGCAGGACGTGGGTGTGGACTTTGTCACCGGTCTACCTTTGACCGAGCAAGGGAACGACGCGTTCGTCGCCTTCACCTGTAAGCTCTCGAAGATGGTCCACGTGGTCCCCATTAACTTCGGGGACAGCTCAGCAGCCACTATTGCTCGCATCTACTTCGACACCGTGTGGAGGCAGCATGGCGCGCCTATGAAAATTGTCAGCGACCGGGACCCACGCTTCCAAGACGCGTTCTGGAAAGAGCTGATGCGGTTGATGGGGGTCAAGGTGGCAATGACCACCCCTTACAATCCCCGATCTGATGGTCAAGCGGAGCACACCAACCGGGTCGTGGAGGATATGCTTCGCTCCTTCGTCGATGATAGTCCGGAGGACTGGGACCTGTACGCCACCAACGTCGAGTTTGCTATTAACGACTCACGCAGTGACGTAACCGGTTTCACCCCCTTCGAGTTGTGCTATGGTGTGTCACCCATGTCACAACTTGACATGTTTCTAGAAGCTGCCCAGTCTACCGATGGGCGACGCAAAGGAGGGGTGGGGACTGCACATGAATGGGCGTTTCGTTTTTCGTCGCAGCTGCGGGACGCGCGGGGTAGACTGGAGTTGGCACAGCAGCGGCAGCGAGATCTCTTCGATCAGCGCCATGGGCAGCGGGAGTATGCGGTGGGGGACCTCGTCTGGGTAGAAGCCAAGCACCTCACGGAGAAGCTCATGGACAGGTCCCTTTGCAGGAAGCTCAGCAAGCGCTGGCATGGGCCGTTGGCGGTAACGGAGCGGTTCTACAGTGACATGCAGGCGGGTCTTCCGGAGGCGAGGTGCTCCGGTGGCTTATCGACTGCAGCTCCCCCCACGCTGGCGTATACATGATGTGTTCGCACAACATCGACTGAAGCCATACGTGGGAGGGGCAGATGCGTTCGCGTCACGCCGACAGCCAGCAATCCCAGAGGCGGTGATAGTTGATGGACAACGCGCGAGGCCCATGTGGATCGCATTCTGGCTCGACGAGTTCGCATCTCCCGAGGAAAGGAGATTGTGGAATGGAAGGTACGCTGGACGGGCTACTCAAAGGCCCACGATTCGTGGAGGACTCGAGACAAGCTGGAGCGTGGAGCACCTCTGCAGCAGCTTAAGGACTTTGAGACCGAACGTCTGGCCATGGAGGGCCAGGTACGTGACGCTGCATTACGTCGTCGAGAGCAACGCCGCGATACACCCAGTTCTGCTGCGGTGGCGTCAGGTGCTTCTTTAGCCTACCTGTTGGTGAGACCCTGGGAGGAGGAGTTTGAGAACCCCACCGACGAATGCCTTCCTTGGGAACAACGTGGAATGACGAGAGAGGGCGAGGTCACCTATATCACTACCCTCGCTGCACTTGATACTCGGCCAGTACGGATATTGGTATTGTTCAGTGGAACAGGCTCCGTGGAAAAGGAGTTTGCCCGCTGCTTCCCAGCCTCGAGATCGGTAACTCTGGACGCTGACCCGCTTTGGCGGCCGACTCACGTGACGGCCATTGAGAGCTGGGATTATTGGAGGTATCCCCCAGGGTACTTCGACGTGGTATGGGCAAGCCCCCTTGTACCCAGTACAGTCAGGCCCGCACCACTGGAGGTCCGCCCGATTTCGTTACAGCGGACGCGTGCGTACAACGCACCCTAGACATCATCGAGTATCTCCGTCCTCAACACTGGTTTGTGGAGAACCCGATGGGCCGTTACCCTGACGCCCTGCGTTTCAGGCCAGTAATGAGCCATTTACCGGCGCCCCTCACTTGCACCTACTGCATGTATGGGAAACGATACATGAAACCTACGTGTATATGGGCGAGCTCGCCTCCGCCCGAACCCTTACTGCAATGCTCTGCAGCGACTCCTTGTTCGCATCGACGTGCAACAGGAGTTCACCCTGATACCGCACAACTGGGACCGAGTGGTCATCGGAAGGGGATGCAGAAGTCACACGCAGTGTATCCAGTTCCAGAGGGTCTACTGCGGCATCTGTTCCAGCACTTGACTTTTGGAGGCACAGGAAAGTAAACGATGTTGCGGTCATAACCCTTGGACCGAGTGCAACCGATCTACGGCAAGCAGAGTTTCGAAGGAGAAGACGAAGACTGAAGACCTGCCTTAGATATCGGTTGTGTGCGGTTGGGTGAATCCGGGATGAGCGTTGGCAGCGTGATCCTTGGTGAAGCCCTTCTGGTACGCTGATGAGCAGAGGAATCACGAGACCCCTGTACGCTATTGTATGTGTGATTATGCTTTAGTCGTGGTTTCAGGGGAAAGTCCACTCCTAACGGGGGAGAGTTGTGCCAGGAGGCACGACGTACCTGCTGAGACACCCATAGTAGGGGGGTCTGATTTCGATGAGAATAAGAGTAGCGAACTATTAGGGAAATTAGTGAGTGGATGTGACATTGCCTGAGCGAACAGTTGGGGAAAATAATATGTGAGCTCGGAGGAGAGAATAAAGAGAGGTAACAGAGTTGGTCTCTTGGACTTGGACAGCAAATGATATAACTCTTGCTGTCTGGGTTTATGTTAAATAGTATATCTGAATATATGATATGATTCCTCAAGATAATAGAGGATAATAGTCTACTCCTGGGAATTCCCCTGGGACAGGGATGGCATTAACATATCATGTTGTATTCGACACAGACATGATTATATATCGGGCAACAACCCAAGAACTGTTGGGCAACAGCTGCTTCCTATAAGGACTGCATGCTATAACCTATAAGCTATAAGCTATGAGGTATATAGGCAACTGACTGCCTATGTATTCACACTTCCTCGAGGGGGAAAGAAGGTGGATAGGATTATACACATATCCATTTTTCCGATCTGGTGATTATGATGGATTGCTTTTGATAAAATCACTGCATCCACAAGTAACGTTGAAATCTGTACAACGTTAAATCCACCATCACTAATAAAGTGTAAACTCGGATGGGAAACTATATCCCAATGACTATAAGTTGACTTTTGCTCAGCATTTACATTCTCGAGTAAGTTTGAAATGCTGAACTATATACATAACATATAACCTGATACCATGCTTAATTGCATATCCTGGATCAGAAGATGATAGTTATATAATGTATATATATATATCCCACCTGATATACTTTGGCACTATAACCGTACATAAGAGTGGGAAGGACAAGTACATCGCTGTAAGACTGGTTGATATAGTCCCAGTGCTGAAGGCAGAATTTGGCACCCGAATAACAGCTTATAACTGTTGGTGACCACCATGCAAGACCTTCCAAGCGTAACTCCTTTGTCCTGAGATGCAAGTGAATTGTTCATAATATGTTGACATCACATAAAAGCATTCTGATAAAAATCCTATATATTCATATGAGCTGTCATCACTACAATGACATGGGTTTTGAATCGTCGAAATAAGTATAACTCCGATGAATTCATTAGTACAGAATAAGCTGTTGAGATTATTCCTCCGGCTGGATTGCAATCATTCACAATCCTTGTACATTCCGGTGACAAAATATTGCACTGGACTGATCACCACATTTGGTATAATCTGTGATATATAAGTCACCAGAGAAAGCATTGCAATCAGCACAATGCTGTCTAGACTCACAAAGATGAGTAACATATATTCTCAGATGTAATAAACAGAGGCACCATGTGACCTACGCTAAAATCGCGTATGCTCGGGCACTGTATTGTGACCTGCGCTAAGATCGTGTATGCATGGACACAACATGACTCGTGCCAATGACGTGGACATATTTTTTGCCATGACATCACATCTGAAATCAATAAATCACTCAGAGAGAAGGTGTTGACATCAGTATAGCACCATTATACATATAGTCATGAGGATTTTAAGGAAGACATAGTCTCTCCGATATTGACAAACATGGTACATATATATATATATATATCCATGCTCTCTGATCATATATTGATATCCCACAGCATACGATGATGGTAATAGCAAGCCACTTCGCCGCTGGAGGGTAGTGTTGTATATATACAGCACATGCTTGGGCACTATATGACCCATGCTGATGACGTGGATTCGGGCTGCATCCCAATAACTGCAATGCACCTTAAATTCAATGGGCTGCAACCCGAGAACTGCTATCCAGCTTCATAGAAAGCTTCCACGTCATCACATAGAGGTCGGACCTCTGTTGTATTTGAACGGCGCTTGACAACCGCCTAGCAATACACTTCCTTGAGGGGGGAAGATGATAAGCTAGAAATACAACTAAAAACCAAATAAATAATAAAGACAAATAATAAAACAAATATAAGTTGACGATTAATTGCTGCTGCCCAAAATGAACGCGAGCCCGCCGCTGCCGCAACCGCTGAGACATTGCAAGAAGCCGTTTGGACTTTGCGATCAAGGATTGCGATCGCACCGAAAAGTCAGAAACACGAAGAGCATATGATGCTGATGCTGGTGCAGCAGCTGCGCAATATTCGGTTGTGCAATAACCATCTGCACCGTCGGTTATGTGATGATTACCATCAGTTGCACCATCTCTATGCAAGGCAACATCGCCATGGGCAAGCTCGCGCATTGATGACGATATTGTAATACATGCTGAAGACGGAGTTTGTAGTCCTGCGGTTGCTGAACATTCTGGATGAGAAGTTGGTGACGATTCTGCGAGTGTATGCACTTCGGATATAGCGCACACAGATGCGACTGAAGGAGACAAAATTCCGGGGACATCACCATGATCAGAAGTGCAACCAACTGCGACGTTATCGGCTGAATCATCCGGGTCGGGATAACACAAAGC
>LGRX02000560.1:0-50576 GCA_001247695.2 Cymbomonas tetramitiformis | reverse complement strand
TGAATCCAACACCCGAAAACCCCACGCCCGTCGCCGCCAGCCCCTCCGAAATCCAGCCCCCTCCCGTCGCGGACCCGTCCCTACCTGTGGATCCAACACCCGAAGTCTCCGTACCCCACACCGCCACTCAATCCGACACCGTTTCCCCCCCTGCCGCCGCCCAACTGCCTCCCGCCTCCTCGGATACCGCAGCCCCTACCGCCGCGATCTTGCCAACCTCGGATCCAACTCCCCAGCAAGCCCCTGCACCCCCTGTGGTTGCAGACACCACCGATCCCCCCTATGTTTGGAAACCGATGGAGGACGCCCCACCCGCGAATAAACAGACATTCAAAGCTTTTTCAACCATTCACGCGTTACGTGTGGAGAAGTTCCACGATCTCTGCATCGTCACCGGTAGCGACGAGTCCTATTCCGTGAAGACCGGGTGGCAATTCGGGTGCATGGTCACCCACAAGGACATCCCGAGGTCGCGGTTTCTGGCCGGAACCTTGGTGGCGGCTCAAATGAACAGGGGATGGTTTGTTCTCTGCTGGGGACCGGTCGATGGAAGTGAGAAGGAACAACGGTGCAGCCTGTTACGGCTGAATCGACTTCAACCCATCAAAGAGAAACACACTCCATGTCCCCCAGGGAACTCCGATGAATTGTTCATGAAGGAATGTTGGCGTCTCCAGCAGCTGTACAACTTCTCCCCCACGGAAGAAGGCCAACGACCGGTAAATACTTTACTCAACCCAACCCAATTTGTTTTCTCCATTGCACACACGAACTACATGAAATTTCGGAAAGGTGACTGTGTTTTTTTGGCAGGTACGACCATACAATGCCGAGGAGCAAAAGGATCAAAACCGGTTAAAGTCCGAATTCACGTTGGAGCCCGGAGGCGCCCCCTCCGAGAGGGTGGTTTCAAAGAAGAGGAAGGATCCCCCTTCAAGCAAAACAAGTTCACGCCCGACGCGCGCGCGCCCCCCCCTCGTTGCACGGAATCGCGTTCGGTGCAGGAGATCGACAGGGACGACGAGCATACTTCTCCCGCAGCAGTGGTGGTTCCCCGTCGGCCACGAGATCGCGCTCCCTGGGGTGTTCCACGCACACTCCAGCTCGACGACCCTGTCCCTGCCAGGAATTTTCTGGCTGAGGCGCTCCAAACGGAGCTGGAGCCTCCAAGTCTTCTTCGTGCACGCACACCGCGCGGTGCTCCCTGGTCTAGGCCGTGGACGTCGGGAACACAACCCGCTACTCCCGACAATCCCACTCCCGAGTCTGCCCCTGAGTCGGTGGTGCAAGATTCCACACCCCAGCAACATGGCCTCGCAATTCCCACCAACAACCTGAACCTGACACCCAACTCCGCTGCTCAACAACCTCCACGGGCTCCGAGTCCCTTGGCAACACTTCCCCTTGCGTCCGATGATGGGGTCTCCCAAGTCGTTGCGCAACTCCAACAGAGCCAGCAGGAATTGCTTGAGCGGCAAGCTGCCGCGCACCAGGAGGAGATGCGCCAACAGCAAGCCTGGTTTCAACAGCAGCTGGTGACTCTCCAATCTCAAACGGTCCATGCGCCGGGCCCGGTGCAAGAGCCGTCCGTGACATCGCACCAAGTGCTTCCCCTTGGTGGTGGGGTTCCCAACTTTGTGCCTCCAGCCACTATTGCTGGTGGCTCGGTGAACTCTGGCCCCGCGTTGTCTTCTTATCCCCTTACCAACCCGGGGTTTTCCGGGGCTCCCACGCCCTCCGTGACCACGCAATACCCCTACCCCGCAGGCTCCCAAAGCTACCAGAGGATGCTTATGCCACCTCCCGCGTACCCTACGGAGCTACCCGTCCGGTCTCCCTACCCAACTGGGGGGGACTACGTATCCCCGAGGGAGATTGCTATGCAAAATGAGCTCCTCCGCCAGAACGAAACCGCCTACCGTGAGCGGATGCAAGCAATTGAGGACCGTGAACTCGAACTCGCGCGTGCCCGCGCCACTGAACGTTTCAAGCAAGAGCAAAGGCGCTGGGGAGGCTTCTAGGCAGTAGTTCTGCTATCCATTACAGGCAGAGAGTCTGACCGAAACCTGCAACCTGTATCGCAATGTGCGCACGAGTCCGTAGAGCTCTTTCGTATGAAGTAATATTACATCTTAAGTATTTGTTGTGCTTGCCTTACTAGAGCTTATCTCCTGGTAGCTAGATTTCCATCTCGGGAGAACTTGGAATTGCACATATTGCATTTTGTGTTGCATACCCTACGGCGTGTATGGCATATGCTTTATTATTACCTTGTGAATACGTACAAATATGTTAGAATTGTATTCTCCATTTCGGGACCCATTTCCCGAAACAAGAATGTGCAATTAGCGCATGATTCTAGCATCACCGAGCGCTAAAACCTAAATCATCGTTCACATATCAATTTGGATAGGAGCATATCATCACATACCAACTTTTTATAACTTCTATACAACTTATATTGTAAAATACAAAAATTATGCAAAATCTACCAACTAATTTTGCTTACCATCCTATTGGGAAACGAAACGCCCCACGCTGGCGTCGTACCAAGCTGGAATAGTCCACTTAGGCACACCGTGCGCGTTGTAGAAGACCCAAAAGAATCCGCAATCTCTATTTGGTGGGAGCCAGCGCCGAAGCTGCACTCTGAACGCGAGTGGAAGATGAATTGAACCGTCGTCTACGTCTAAAGAGTAAAACTCTAAGCGCCAGTGACGAATGCGCGGAACCGCGTAATTTCTGGTTTGTCTGATAGTAAAAGGATTGTGAGGACGAGCAGCTTCAGCTTCAGGATTGGGGGGACGCAGTGGTACAGCCATGTAGAACAAACAAAATGAATGCAGGGCGGCTGTTTTTTTTGGAAGCATTTAAGTGCTGTGAAGTGAACATTTCGCGGGAAGAATGGAATCTAGGGAGCGAGCAGGTACGATTTCGCCAGAAATCGCCGGCGAAACGAAAGCGACAACGCTTGCGTCACGCGTTGACGATGTCAGGTCGCGATTTCGGGTCACGATGCGACGACCAGGTCATGACATCCTTCCCACCCAGTGTTCAATAGGCTTTATCAATAATTTCACCATGAATGAACAGGTGTTCCAATGCCAGTATGACTGTAACTATCAAATAACTCCGGATGACTGCATACTTAGTCCTCCCAGTTGGAGAGATCATTAACTATGCCAGTAATGATTCCTCCTCCCATAAACGTGAAGTCGGACGTCCAAAACCTAGAAGCCCATTATGACTACATTGCGGACCGCCAAAAAGGTGTTCTCTCTGCCCAACTAAGGAACATAACTGCATATGAATGGCTACTATCCAAATGCATGGTCCTCCCACAAGGACCAACGCGCGATGACTATTATGAGTGCCACATGGATCTTTGAGGCGTATACGTGCTTTTGGCATCATATTTATGAGTCAATTGAATAATTTCCCCTACAGGATCGTCCACGCGTGTGCTAGAGGGGCGTGCTTAAAGGGTGCGCTTTTGATATGTTTTTTATCGAAATCGTCGAAAAAAAGATGGTCCTCCCACAAGGACCATAGTCTTTAACCGTCCTAGCGGTTGCATGGTGCGCGGTGTTGGCCGCGCACCCTACATTCTGGGAAAATCAGAAGACGTCTAGAAGCCGTCTTCTGAACGTCTTATAGACGTCTTCGTAGAAATAACGTCTTCTGGTTTCCCAGAAGACGTCTTCTGATGGGAACGTCTTCTGGAAACCAGAAGACACTCTTCGGGGAAGACGTGCCGAAGATGTGCGGAATGTCTTCCGGATTTCGGAAGACATCTTCCCGGAAGACATGCAAAGGGCAGTCTTCCCGGAAGATAACCGGAAGATGTTCCGAATGTCTTCTGGGTCAGAATACATTATGACATGTGTTATCGACACATATGTGATGATTATGCAATTTGGCCACATAGCTACTTCATATCACACGTACGCTAGTCGCGTAATCACAGATGACATTCAGAAGGCGCACGGAAGACATGCGGAAGACATTCCAGGTTTCTTCCTAACAACTTCAGGGTTGTCATCATGCTCTGTTGCTATGATACATAATATACGGCTAAGTTAATTGATAGGTCTATCTACACATACATGTACGATTGCATCTATTCAACATACAAACCACTAAGTACGATGCCCGGCGTATTATCATGATCGCCTCTTGCGTCTTGCACCTTTCGGTCGTGAACCATCATCGTCGATGCACTCGAAAAAGTCAGCCTTTAAATCAAATACCACCGCCGTCTTCATCACAGGATGTTTCTTGATTACAACTTGGTGCTCAATTTGAGCCGCCAGGATGAATGGATCAGTAGTGTCCCAAGGTGTCTCGGGATCATCCGGGTCGTATGTGTACACCACCTTTGCGGTATTGTCCGGCCCGTACTTCGAGTTTAGCTTGGCAAACCGTTTTGTCGTCGCTTGGTTGAATTCAGGGAACCACTTTCCCTTCACAAGAATGTACTCTTTCGCGGCCAAGTCGACCTTGTAGATGCTATCTACCATGGCGTACCTGCGAGTTGGAGCCACAATTATACTCTATAGTAAGAATCCCCGAAGACGTCGAGAAGACACACAGAAGACATTCGGTACATATTCTGCGCACTTTCACCAAAACGTAATGCACGGACGCACCGGTCAGTCTCGATTTCCTCGCCTTTGATGTTTTCTCCAGAGAAAAAGGCTCGGAAGTAACGTTGACAAGTTTTCTTCGTCTTGTCCTGAGCTGCCGTGCGATAGCAAACTCCTCGAACCACGACCGAGCCGAAAGATTGACACACGTGAGGAGGCCCTTCGACGAGTGCCGCTTCATTCTCCGTGAATGGTCTCCCCAGCCAGACCTTGGGGTCGCTACCGTGCATATGCAGCGGCACATCCATCAGGCGAGACGCTCCGGCTCGTGCGCCGTGACTTCTCCGAACAGAATGGTTTTCCCTGCGAATGTATACGTGCACAGTGTCAGGACATGTATTTACCGAAGACGTGCGGAAGATGCCTGGAAGATATACAACACGTCTTCCAGGCATCTTATGGGTTTGATTTCTTACTTACCTCTTGCAGTAGGTGACGTAGGCGTCGAATTTTGCCTTCAACTTGCGGTATTGGGGCACGTTGCCATGCATCCACAGCTCCAGCGCTTTCGTTTCAGCGCGGGAGAGTACATGGCGCTTGCCTTGTGTTCCCAAAACCACGGTGTTCGGCGCCCTCAACGGTGCGGTGGCCAAGAACGGGAGCACGGGTGGCCGGGTGGGATTGGTGGTTGCCTCCCGCCGGCGACGAAGTACCAAGATTAACCCTCGCACCACATGTACCATCCGGTACCGCCCGAAGCCTTGCATAACACTCTGAACCGGATATGCATTGTTCTTCACCCACCTTCGAATCTTCCCGTTGAATGATTCGAACACGTACATCCATGTCCCCCGTATTGGACCATACATGAGGAGTTGGTCGGGGAAGTGGGAAAGCAAATGCGTGTTGATGACCAGCCAGTCAGGTGAGCCATCGCGCTCGAGTGACTTGAAGAACTCATCCACCAGATTTTGAAGCTTAGGAACATCCTGCAAAATCACCAAATAAAAGGCAATTAGGGAAGACGTGTGGAATGTACTTAGAACGTATTCGGGGTGTCTTCCAGATGTCTTCCGTACCTTACAGTCTACAAGCTCCGAAGTGAGCTCTCTCGTTATGACCGTCAACTGCCCGATCAAGTCTTCAAGCATGTTTTTCGAGTAGCCCTCGTCTCTATCCCAAGACGCTAGCACGCTCATGATGCCCGCTTGTAGCATTTTCAACGCCTCGTGACACTTGAGCGTCTTCGGTCCGGTGTTCGTGCCGTTCGGATGCAACATCTTCTTATGGCCTTGCCCCCATTTGACCATTTGTGATGACCATTTGTAATTAATTAGCAATAATCAAGATTGTTGCATTTGTTGAAATTGAAGGGAAAATGCGAAAGTGCAATTTTACATATGTCATTTTGCTCTACGTTAGATTTCCAAATTTTCAATCTCAACTAATTTTGATCTACGTTAGTTTTCTGATTTCAGTTTTTGGAATGCTTGATTTCAGATTTTTTTACATTTGTCATTTTGCTCTACGTTAGATTTCCGATTTTCAATTTTGGCTAATTTGGCTCTATGTTGGATGTCAGTTTTCAGTTTTTGGAATGCTCCATTTCAGACTTTTGCATTTGTCATTTTGCTCTATGTTAGATTTTCCAAATTTCAATTTTGGCTGATTTTGCTCTACGTTAGATTTCAGGTTTCAGTTTTTTGAATGCTTGATTTCAGATTTTACAAACCAATTTCAGATTTTTGTATTTGTCATTTTGCTCCACATTAGATTTCCGATTTTCAGTTTTGGCTGATTTTGCTCTACGGTGGATTTCAGATTTCAGTTTTGGAATGCTTGATTTCAGATTCTGCTATTGTCATTTTGCTCTACGTTAGATTTCCAAATTGTATCGGTCGATATGCAGCCGATATATCACCCGATATGCACCCTATATATCAGCCGATATGCATCCCATACATCAGCGCCCATATATCAACCGATATGCACCCTATATACCAGCCGATATATCAGCCGTTGCGGGTTGGAGCCACAATACTCTATAGTAAGAATCCCCGAAGACGTCGAGAAGACACACAGAAGACATTCGGTACATATTCGATACACTTCAAGACGGTACACTTCAAGACCTCCGGCTTGGATTGACGGAAGACCTCCGCCGCGGATTCGGGGGGGGTTAGTGAGCATCGCTCGTTTGAAGGACGACATTTTGGTCTTTGGGGGCGCTTCCCCCTTTTGGAGATGCGCGGCACGTTTACTTCCCATTCTATCTCCTATACAAAGGACACTTGGCCAAGGTAGTGCGGAGGGCATCCTGAAGACAAACACTCAGAAGACGTTCAGAAGTTGCTCGGAAGACACGCGGAAGACATCTCCCGACATCTTCCGGACGTCTTCTTGACTGTGCTTGCGGAAGATACCCCAGATACCTTCTGTACATCTTCCAGACACCTTCGGGGAATATACGTCTTCCTGAACCCAGAAGAGGTGCGGAAGACACGCGGAAGACACGCGGAAGACACACAGAAGACACGCGGAAGACATTTTTTTGACATCTTCCGGACGTCTTCTTGACTGTGCTTGCGGAAGATACCCCAGATATCTTCTGTACATCTTCCGGTTGTCTTAGAGATGTCTTTGAGGAAGACATGTCTTCTGGAAATCTGCAACTTGTAGAAGTTCCCATGAACGTCTTAACACCCCTCTTCGGGGCGTCTTCCTCATTTTTTTGACGATCTTCTACGCGTCTTCTAATGTCTACCTAGGCCCTATGGGAACTTTTATTCATGGGAACTTCTACAAGTTGCAGATTTCCAGAAGACATGTCTTCCTCAAAGACATCTCTGGAGGGTAACAAGATGCACAGAAGATATCTGGGGTATCTTCCGAATGTTTTTTTTTGGGATTTTTTGTATTTTTTGAAAAAACTATAAAAAATCGCGAAAAAACAAAAAAACATATAAGGTGCGCAATATTGGGCAAAACCGTACTGTGAAGGTAGAATTGCAAAAAAGCAAGTGGTTTGTTCGGGAGAGGGTCAAACGTACCAAGTTACTAAGTTAAAACGGCCGCCTAATTTGGTAGAAGAAACTGCTCTTGTTTTAGAGCACCATCGCTCCTAGCAACGGTCGAAGAGTCGATCACGCGCGCAGTGAGTCGCGTGAGACGTGATGACTGCACGATACCGCGGATAGCAAACCCGGAAAATCTGCCAGCGCGCTGCGCTGCGCTGGTGTGGCGCAGGCGTGTGGTCGCGGTCGTGGTCAGGCGTCATCGTCATACTCATCGTCAGCTAGCATAGCATTAGCATCGCATCGCATCGCATCGCATCGTCAGGCCCAGCGCAGGGGAGTGAGCACGAGCACCGCACCGCACATCGACATGACCGTTCGAGTTTGAATTTTATTTAACGTTGAAGTGAAATTTGCATCTACCACTTTTACACCTGCATCCAACTCAATTCCACCGCAGCCTCGTTTTCCGCGGACTGCTGCTGGGTGAAGTGGTCCTTTTAAAATAGTTCGTCTAACAGAAAAACGTTGCACAACGCAATACTTCAATAGTGATTGCGGGTGCTTTTCGTGCCTTGGTTTTTTTACGCGCACTTCGGCGTGCTTAGCGTCTAATTGAGGTGTGAACGAGACATGTGTTCTCGCTCGTCCTTTGGACGAGATGATGTTGGTTCGATTCCAACTCACACCACTAGGCCTTTTTGTTTTCCTTCGGTAATCTTGTATTTCGTCTCGTACTATTTTTGCGCTTTACTAACCTTTGGTTTTGCGTTGCGCTTTGTTTTTCAGATCGGCTGAAAATGACCTAGTCCAAAAGGTAAATTTTCAGCCCAACCTCAACACCACAAGTAAAGGTATTTGCTCTATCATCCCCTAGTGTCACACCCAGAAAATACTGCCTTTATGCGTTGTGTTTTTCCGCTTTACTAACCTTTGGTTTTGAGTTGCGCTTTGTTTTTCAGATCGGCTGAAAATGAGCAAGTGGGAAAAGCGCATTTTCAGCCCATCGCCTACAACTAGAAGAGTAAAGGTACTTACCTTACCCTTCCTAGGAATTTGTGCTTGTATTCATTGTGTGTTTTCACTCTACTAAGTGTTGGTATTTTGGTGTGCGTTGTTTTTCAGATCGGTTAAAAACGAGCGAGTGGAAAACCCATGTTTTTGCGTGGTCCAAGACCTATGCCATGTGTGCATGTTAGTTGAACATCGTTTCTAGGTAATTAGAATAGTTGTTTAGAACATGAATGTGAAGTAGTTCTAGACACTTAGCTAGTTAGGATAATAATATGCGTGGCCCTCCTTGTGATTAGATTCTTGATTGAAAAGCAAAATTGTTAAAGCAATTTTAGTCTCCAAAGCATCTTAGCCTTCCACACAAACAAATCATCTCTTGTCGTGTATCAAACATTGAGAATATGTTTGTTAAGGATGGCGAGAAGTGTATTATGCCATACATCTTGTTTGCACTCATCCTTCTTGCAAACTTATTTCAGCCTAAAAATATTCCTCGCGAATGCGTATACGAATGTTGAAATTTATTAGACATGCAGAAGGCATTCAGAAGATATCTTCTGAACGTCTTCTGCATGACTTTTGTACATCTTCTGAATTCCGGAAGATGTCTTCTAGACGTCTTCTGGGTTCCAGAAGATATCTAGAAGACATCCAGAAGACGTCTTCTATGCGTCTTCTAATGTCTACCATCTTCTGAGTTTCAGAAGACGTCCAGAAGATCTTCGGGGAAGATGTACAGAAGACGCCCAAAAGATATCAAGAAGACGTCTTCCGGGATTCAGAAGATGTACAGAAGTTATGCAGAAGACGTCCATAAGATAACTTCTGGATGTCTTCCGGGAAGATCTTCTGCACGTCTTCTGGAAACCAGAAGATGGTAGACATTAGAATGCGCGCCGAAGACGTCTTCTGGACGTCTTTTGGGTGTCTTCTGGACCCAGAAGACGTCTCAGAAGACGATAAGAAGACGTTCAGAAGACGTTCAGAAGACGCGTCTTCTGGTTTTCCCAGAATGTAGGGGCATGGTCGCACACCTTGAGTTTATGACCAAATATGAAAACTTAGTTGGATAGTCCACACTCTAGTCGCCATCTGAGCTCTCGTTTACCGTGGCGGATGATCACTCCCGAGTGAAATAAGGATTTTGTGATTTTTGCACTTCTAATTTTCACTTCGCGTCAAGCTAACGAGTGCACATCGCTCACATACTTGCCCATATGGCTTATGTTAAGCTTTCAAAAAATCATTGTATGGATATACTTCAAAAGTTTAAGCACCATACGCTCCTACTACACTGTGAATGCACTCTAGCGGGCATCGTGGATAATGGGTCATGTTTGCACCGATTATCCCATTCCGGCTAAAAAACCGACTAAAAAGATGTACGGTTGTTAATAAGCATTAGAGATGGCCAATATATGCACTCCAACATGACGTATGACCCAAATATGATGGGGACATGTGTATAAGATCGATATGATCGCATGGACGCAGGTGTAGCCTGCACATACTATTCCCAAATAATTATTGAAGATATCGTATCTTTTTGTGCCTTTTTGAATTTTCAGAAAAAATGCAATCTGAAAGGTTGAGGGTGCTTGTCGCAAATGCGAACGCCATGGATATATTGGGTGGATCTAGGCCGGACCAAGCATCGAAGTAATTAAAATATGTCCCATTGATACTAAAAATCATTGGGCGCGCCTTCTAGATCCGAACCAATGCCCAATTAAATTCTTGCAACATTGGTCCTTGTGGGAGGACCATAATCGATTATGGTCCTCCCACAAGGACCATGGGATAGTAGCCATGAAGAGAGTGCTTACAGCTGCCCCAGTAACTCTGATGAGGATGGCAATCCTATCTAGCAATGGCAATAGCACATTTCAAGACCACTACGACATGGTGCGAGTGACGGCTCACTATTTGCGGGGAAGAAAACGGCTTGCAGTGGTGCGGTCTATCTGCTTGAAGAACTTAGGGGGGGGCACATTTTCTGTCAGGAAACCCAACATCCCTGCCAGCAGTACCTTTAATAACAGACAATTTGGTATTTTTGACTCTTTGAACCTACTTTTAGACGATTTTTTTTTTGCGTTTGTACTTTTTTTTAGACCAAATTTGGCATCACACGTCATCAAATCGCATAAGCATATTCTTGACACGGCATGACACGTCATCATATCGCACAGTGAACCGTTGACACGTGGCACTATGATGCAGTAATCGCCCATATTTAAGAAAACAGGGATTTTGGGCCAGCCAGCCGTACTCATCGAGTTGGGTACCCCCAAACGCTGGCTGCTTTCTTAACGTCGGGTTTTCTTAAAAGTGAGTGATTACTGTATGTGTTTATTGAGTGTTTTATCTCCGTCGGCAAGGTAATTGAACAACATAAGAACGCAGAAGAAGCAATCAACGGAGAGAGATATCTTTTTGGATTGGGTGTGTTCATAAACGTAAGCCCCGCGTCAAAAAAACGCGGCTATACAACTATCATCACACGGGTATTGTTGCATAAACGTTGTCTATTCGTTTATTTACAAGTATAATGTTTGCTGGTGTTAGTAGTGTTACTATATGGTTGCCCATGAATGTTCGATAGTGAATTTTCCGTGCCGTGCCAAATGGTCATGTTGTCTGCCGATTTGATACAAATGACTAGCTACATGACTTCAAAGTAATTGCCATCATTATTGCTCCAGACAAGACGGAGAGTTGGCGGCATCTCATTGGCACATCATGGCATTTATTTGTTGTCTTCAGTCTTCCATTATTCCAAACGGACCAACTCGGGATCATGCTTCTCAACGAAATAATGATACTGCAACACAAAGTTTGGGAAAGCATCGGGATTCAGAGCTTTCCAGATCCCAGGTTTGCCCGCCAACACTCCTGCATCGCACGGTGGGCAATGGCCATCCATTATTTTAGCGTAGCAATCGCGTAACGCCTGTCGTCGCCGATTGTACCTGGCTCGAATAAAGGGGAGAACATTGTTTAGTAACACGTATTTTATGTCACGACCTTCGGGCAAGCTAGCTGCGCATTCATCTTCTTGGAATGTTGGTAGGAGGTGGGTGGATGGTGAGCGAAAGTGAGAAATGGATAGCGATGTCGCGAAAGCAAGCTTTATATGGTGTGTATGTGTGTGACGATTTTCCAGCCTATCTAACCTATTTCGTAGGTAAAAAAAACAATATCGCGGCAATATTGTTCTTCGGTTTGACGATGAAGTTGTTCAAGTTGGTCGGAAGTCAGAGAAGATCTGGCATGTGGCAATATCCCTCTTGTACCAGCATTCTCTCTGGTACTCGCCTGTTGTACCTGGCCTGTGCCAGGGGACACTGGCCATTTTAAGCCGTTCGATTGGTATATTGTATTTCTACCCAATGGGGCCGCGCAATGGAAATGGGCACGAAAGGGGACCCCCGAGCCATTGACTGCGTACTATGGGGAGCGAGAGCCTGGGCTCGATTATAGCTGGCAGCATATTATCGTCCATCCTTCTGGAGCGCTACGCCGCTGGGAGCGCTCGAGGGGCGGTGGCTGGTTTCTGGAAGACGCCACTCGAGCGAAGGATCCTGTAGCGCCGTTTTCATCACCGCTCAGTAATGCATTCTGGAAGCAGGCGAGTGTGACTAACGAGTATAAGTATCGCGGATTTCCATACACTGGGCGTAAGGCTGCGACGCCTACGAACAGTGATTTGGGTGCAGGTGTTGTGACCTGGAGTAAGGAGAAGCTGCCCGAGTCGGATGACGATGATGACGCGGATGCCACGGACCGTAAGCATGACGATGATGACGCGGGTGCCACGGACAATAAGCATGACATGGATACTGCCAGTCCGAAGTGGGAGTATGACACGCCTGGTAAAGATGGCACTGACACCGAGGATGACGTCAGTGAGTTCGATGACTTGGTAGCTGACGATGCTGAGGAACAGGCTGAAGCTCGAAGGTTGAAGAGACTGCGACTGCAGCTGATCATGGATGATAAGGGTGAACTTATCTGGGTGCCAAAGGGCACACCCCCGACATCACCCGTTCAGCCAGAGGATCAGCCTATCCCCGAGCCGAAGTCTGATGCCATATCGGATGATGCTCCAGCCCCTGTGGTGGAGACCAAATCTAAGCCGAAGAAGCCACCTATCATAATCGAATATAGGAAGACTGTTCCCACTCGTTACTTGGTTGACAGTGATGACGAATCTGAGATTCTGAGTTGCCCCCTCGGAGGAAGAAGGCAAGAGGCAACTAGATAAGCTAGAGAGAGATATTAATGTGCAGATTCTCTGATTAGGATTTGTACAGGTGGCAGATGATGATATGCCAGCCGACATAGGACAGATCGATCAGAGATCCGAAAGGGCGCGCCTTGAAAGTATAAGACATGAATTTTAGCCCAGTGGAGGCTGTTCTAGCTTAAAGTAATTATTTGGAAGAGCTGTTGCTCACCCTGACAAAATACTGGTCAATCTTTCCTGCCATAAAGATATTGCAATTGCCTAATTGTAGCCTTGTTCAACTGTTTATCTAGAACATAGCAATTTTTGTACACTGCAAAATTGCCGAGAAACGGTCCTGTGCCCCAAGATTGGAAGCAAATTTACCTCTGACTGACCCTTGAGCTTTGCTCGGACACAGTCAAGTGCTCACGACAACTTCACTTGGACGTGGTATTGCTCTGCGCCTTTTGCTCTCTCCCGTTCACCCTGCATGACCACAGGTGCTCTATCAACCCTGTTATGCTGCAAAGTGGTCAGAAAGTGGGAGCTGAAGCCGCCACCAAGTCAGATTGCACCGGGATTAACAACCAATTTCTCCGAGCTGGGAGTGAAAAGTGGTCAATAGGTCAGATTGAAAAAGGAGGACCTCGGAGGCCGTTTTAACGTTGACAAAAAAATTCCAGCCAGTTCTTGATGAGTTTTTTTCGTTTGGAAACTGGCCCCGACACCTGGGTCCTCACCGATTTCGACATTTTAAATTGGGATGGCCAACCGTCACGACAGAGTCATATTTAGACAAATTTGAGCTTAACAAACCACATGGGGGGAGATTGAAGACCAGAAGAATATTTTTCCATTTTTTTGTATCCTTTGATGGTTAAAAATAGTCTCCACCCCTGAGAACCGGCCAATTTGCCCAGATTTTTTCGGGATGGACTGCAGAAATTTACCAATTTGGCAGATTTTCACTCCATGTTCGAAATTTGACCACCAGAAACAGCATCGCGCACGGAAAAGCGGTTTTCTTGTTTCACCACGACTTCCACTGCAACAACCAAAAGTTTTTTCTGAGTTTGCTGAGGAATTTGACCAGATTTGACAGATTTGACTTCACCAACGGTCATATCTCCACTTTTCGGCTCCCAACGCAGCATGATGCAGAACGCTAACACGGGGCGCTCACCTCCAACGTCGCCTACGTCCACACCCAGGCGTACGGGAGGACGCCAGCCCAGTCAGCGCAGCACGAGAGGAGCTGCTGCCACTGGAGTCACTGGCAAGGGTGTTAAGGGCACCTACAAGGCGCCCTCTCCGGGCCAGCCGCCGCAGGCTGCGACAGCAGCAGGTGAGCCGGACTTCCAGATACCCAAAAGGAAGTCAACCTTGTCAGCTGCGGCCCCTGAGTTTCACAGCACGACCCCTCTGGCTCTGGCAACTGGAACGACCTGTTTGACACCTCCCATGGAGGAAGCGGTGACGGTACCTAAGCCGCTCCCTAATCCGCCTCTGCGTCATGCAAGAGCGGCGTCACCACGGGTGCTGACGGTTGACACCCCTGGTGCAGGGCTGAACATGAGGGCGACCCCCAGCGTTATGTCAGCATGATGACCCCTTCACCTGGCATCATGAGGCCGCCTGGAGTCCGCGATAGGAGCCCTCCGCCGCCGCGCCAGCGAAGTCCGCCTGGAGCCCGCGATAGGAGGCCTCCGCCGCCGCGCCAACGAAGTCCGCCTCGGGCTCGGGACCGGACCCCTCCACCGCCGCGCCGCAGGAGCCCACCGCGGACGCGCGACCTGAGCCCTCCCGCTCCGCGACAGCGAAGCCCTCCGCCAACTTACAAGACTCCACACACTTGGTCTGGAGCTACTGTGATGACCTCACCGCACGGACAGCTGCCCACGCCTTTCAGCGAGAACGCGTCCCTGAGTGAGCCGGCTGGAGCGGCTTCGTTCTGCCGGACCAGCACCTTACGACCTGGTAGCAGCCAGAGAAATGGCCGAAGTTCGACCCCCATCTGAGCAGGACCTGCAGAACGAAGCGCAGTGGCAGAGACAGGGACTCCGCCATTTCCCCTCACGCTCTGATGTGGCCAACTGGCGAACGCGCCAGCAGCAGGGTGCGACTCTCGCCTGGACTCCGCGCCCTAACCAAGGGGGTGTGGGGGCAGCGGGGAGGTCAGATGGCATGGGCCATAGCATTGCTGGCGAACCCACTGCACTCTCAATGCATCCAACTCCCTCCTCAACGAGCAACGGGGAGGTGGGGGCAGCGGGGAGGACAGGAGGTGGCTCCGGCTTGACAGGTGGCCCACGCCACACAAGCATAGCATAAAGCATATTCTGGGCAGCCGCTGACCTCACCGATTACGGATAAGGTGAGCGGTGACTCGCTGACATCACCGCTTACGGAGAAGGTGACCGGTGACTCGCTGACCTCAACGCTTACGGATAAGGTGACCGGTGACTCGCTGACCTCACCGATTACGGATATCGCTACGGAGCCTAAGGTGATCGGTGACGCTCTGGCAAGGTTATCGGTGACATTTGAGTCGGAGATGGACTGCGCGGCAACCTCACTGACTCCTTCACTGACTCAGGCGACTACGGAGGCGGCTACGGAGGCAGCTACGGATACGGCTATGCTCGAGTCCCTGCTGAACCGCGAGTCCAGACCTCTGACCTCCTCGCTGACCTCGCCGACTACTACGGAGCAGCCAGTCAGTACAGTCAGTTCAGTCAGTTATGCTAACCTTGCGTGCAGGCGTTCCATTGGACCCGCCGCCTATCAGCCGCCTTCTCTCTCAGTCTCCGAACCCCCCTCTCAAGCAGAGGTCCTCAGTCGAATCCCAGTCAGAAACTTATCACAGAGCCAAGACTCCGTGAACCAGCTTTCTCGCCGGGAAAGACGCCATCAGCGATGGGAGCAGCACCAGCAGCGACTGACAGAGCAGCGCAGGGAACCAATCCCTGCGTGACCCCGCCTCAGTCAGAACGCCCGCAGTTGCCTCGATCCCATGAACAGGTCTCGGTGTCCGTCCGGCCCTGCTCTATCCTATGCTGTTTCAAAAACATCTTAGGTTTTCACTCCGCTGTTGTTGATATACTAATTTCGTCGTCATGGCAGAGGTGGACATGTTTCAAGTTGAAGATATGGGCATGTCTCAAGCTGAATGTGAAGAAGAGTATTTGCAAGAGGAAGAAGCAATCTGCGATGAGAACGAAGAGGTAGACACAATAGGCGTCCAAGCAGCCATTCGCAATATGACAACTCGCCTCAACGCCCCCGCATTACATCAACTCTTGCATAGCGTAATCGAAAATGCTACAGCCACGTATATTCCCGAAGACCCCCCCCGTTGCCGCTACCGAGAGCCTTTCGCAGAAGTCACCAACTCTCATCCTTCCAGTTCTCCCTCACCGCAACCGTGTCCTCCAACCAAAACCACGTGTCCTCAGGCCACAACCACTCCTTCAGTCGCTGGCAGTGATGAAGTTATCGCCACCCCTGCTCATGTAGAGTCATCTGAGAACACCCTGCCTACCAGTCCTGCCGTGTGGTTGCCGATGTCGCGGATGACCCTGAAGAGGAAGAAGACGTCGAGGAGGAGAGGCCCAGTGCAGATGTTAAAAAGGCATGAAGAAAACAACGAAGAAAAACGACAAGACTGTTGTTGACTGGGGTGTGGAGGGTAATGCCAACAAGTGCGCGAAGCGCACAGAATTTCTGAAGGGAGTCCATGCATACTACTCCACCGAAAAGAAGTGGCCCAACTCCAGGACCATCGTCACTCTTGCTAAGAACCTTGGGATATCTGGGACCTGTGAAGCACTATCTGCTGTGCAAAGGCGTGCGTACTCCGATGCCCAGAAGCGCAAAGTGACACTTAATAGAGCCCGCGAGGAGCTCGAGAAGATCGACAAGGAGTCTGCGCCAGAGAAGCACGCTGCAGCTTCGAAAAAATGGTCACAGCCGAACGAGCTGTCCAATCCAACAGGTGCTCACTTGCACACTTCATCTCTCGCACAGGTATAAGATTCGCATTTAGATATAATATCCCGTCCTGCGTGTGTCTTACTGTCGGGTGTAACCGTGACGGCGATCATCCACCCTTACAGTAATCACTCACCGTTAAGAAAACAGGGATTTTGGGCCAGCCAGCCGTACTCATCGAGTTGGGTACCCCCCCCTCCCCCCGCCAGCGTCAGCGTCATAAGAGAACTCGAAGAATAGTAAGCCATTTTCTTTCAAGTAGCCAGCTATTTTCTAAAATTTGCATTGATAAACCCTTAAAACGGCGATAATTTCAGGAAACATCGCCTGCGGCGCCAGCACCACGGTTTCCTATTCGGGAAATTTCTTAGCCGAAAAAGCCAGCCAGCCGTACTCATCGAGTTGGGTACCCCCCCCAAACGCTGGCTAGTTTCTTAACGTCGGGTTTTCTTAACGGTGAGTGATTACTGTATTAGTTTCACACGTTGGTTCGAGTTTATGTTTACGCTTTCGGGGTGTGCGCAATTGTGTAGGGAGCACGATGAGCTCGCTATGGGCGTCATGAAGGATGCCCAAGGAAAGCAAGTGCTCGGCTAGCACGTAGAAGGCACGGGATGCTGTAAAGGAGGCCAAGACCGAGGCCAACGCTCTTCGCTCGCAACTGCAAGACCGCATGCTGACGGAGAAGGCCGAAATAGTTGCGAAGATCAAACGGGAAACGGATGCCCGTGCAGCAGCTGCGGCTGAAGCTAAGGTTGTCGCGGATGAGCAGCGGAGCTGTCTGAAAAGGCTTGCTGCCTCAGTGCCAACTCCGGAAGATGCTAAACGGAGGAGGAGGAACGAGAAGCAAGCCTCCCAGGACTCGACACTTTCTACTTTACTGGTGAGTATGTTGTGCTGCATCCCGGGAAGTATCCCGGGGACCTTATACTGTGTGAAAACAAACACACAGTGAAGCACTACAAGTCAGGTGCTACGCTCGCATATGTCAACCGTGAAACTGTGAAGCAATACACAAGATAATACGATGTGTTATAGCTTCCGCCGAAAGAATGTGATGACAGCCCCTAAGGTGTCAGATGTGAAAATGACAGATGCTATGAACTGTCTGACTACCGAAGTCGATATCGGAGATGGCGCTGATGACAGTGAAGAAGTCATAGTAGTCGAACCATATCGGTGATGACACAGATGATGATGACACTGTCGGCGTGCCAAATCCAGCACACCACCTCGAGTGAGGTGGGCAGACCAGAATGAATACACTCATACCAATCTCCAGTCCAGACCAGAAAGAACCACAATCATGCCTGCCAGCAGGGCTGAAAACCCCAAAAAGCTGGACAAAGTCCACACGGTCCTGGCAGGCCTATCAGCTCCCTGTCTCTAGTGCCACTCCTCCACCGGGGGAATATAATGCTGCTGTGCCCTGAGGGTCCGCACACCGCGGTGCCATGCAGCCGGATGCTTCGTCAGGGATATGACAAGGAGTACCCGAAGGCAGGTCCAGGTCACCCCGTCACCGTCAGACTTACAGACAAGGGAAGATGTAGGGAGGGTCACAGCGGGTGGAGGCAGAGGCTCTCACGTACGAGACAGGTGCCGGTCACGGGTCCCCGAAGGGTACATAAGGTCGTAGGAGTCAAGGTACGGCATGCAACATTCACATAACAGGTCTTGTGCATGCTTGCTAAACCTCTAGGCTAACTGTCATTCTATCGGTTGGTTGTATTCTGCATATATTTTCAAAACCAAATCATAAAGTACCTGCAACAAAGTACCTGCAAAGCACAGTCAGATACAAAACCCAAAACAGGACAAATCAGAGGGTACTCACAGTCAGATCATGCTGCTGCTTTCTGAGTAGGCCTCCATGTCGAAAATCCAAAAGATCTGGCAGCCTGAATCACTGCCTTTTGCATATCCATGTAGCTGTCAAAGAGCATGTTGAAGTAGGGCACGGTGTTCTTGGTGGGAGGAACCGGCTTGGTGTAGGGGTCAGCCAAGTTCTTCTCCGAAGGTACCCGCCAGCATATGATCCAGCCCAGTCTGACAAAGTCTCTGAGCATATGGAATCTGACCAGAACATGCTTGATCTTCTGGGATAGTGGGATATTCTCAGCAATAGATCTGCATGCATCATTATCCAGGAGAAGAGGAACCGGAAGCTCCAATCTGGGGCAGGTCGCTGAGGCTGGAAGGTATTCTGTGCTTCTCATATTCTGATAGTCCACTGGCCTGCGGTCTGATTCTGAATAAATCTCGAGCTCATCTGTCACTGACTTGCCATCAGGCCTGACTCCACCGACTCCTGTACCCGTAGGTGTAGTGTAGTCCAGGAGTTTAGTCAGGAGAGTGCCCGGCTGTAACCCAGGGTAGCTGAATGCAATGTCAGTGGCGACCCTCTCTGCTTCAGTGATCTCAGAATCAAGTCCAGTAGTAGAGGGTGGCTGTCCCTGAATAGGGTGTTGTATATAGCCGAATATTTCTGTCAGCATAAACATGAGAGACACCACCCGCTGAGCTGCAGTAGATGCTGCAACATATTCTGAACCCGTAGAAGATGTCTCTGTGATAGTCTGTCTGACTGTACCATACTGTAGAATCATGCCACAGAAGAATATCACCATGCCAGAGTATGATCTAGCTGAGTTTTCCAGGTCTCTGGCCAGGTCAGCATCGGAGTACACAAACAGTGTGAGCACACGTGCTGGCCTCTCAGGGTAATAGAAGGCCATTCTGTAGTGTGCCGTGCAGTCCAGATACTGTGCAATTCTGATAAGAGCCTTCATTGAGTCCTCTGAGGGACAGGCCACAAACTGTGATAGGTAGATAACTGCATAGTAGATATCTGGCCGTGAAGTCCTGCTGTGCCAGAGCAGAGACCCAAGGATAGACCGATAGGGCTTTACCAGAGTGAGGTCAGGGTCTGCTGGTTTCGATATCACAAGCTTAGAGTCCATAGGTGTACGGAAGGGTCTCTCGGGTATGTTGTTAGCTGTCATAAGGTCCTTAATCTGCCGAGACTGATTGAGGTACACCCCCTGGTCATCATGCTGTACTGTCATATGAAGGATTGAGGATATAGGACCCAAGTGTTTGGCCTTAAAGGTTGCTCTGAAAGCAGTCCAGAAGGCCCTTTCAATCAGGCCATACGAAAGTCATCCACATATACCACACACATAGCCTTAACCGTAGGCGTGTAGATGAAATAGATACAGGCATCATGTGTAGACTGCCTGAATGATTGTCCCATGTATTTGAAACTGAGCATAAACTGTTTAACCATCCTCTGCCATGATGCACCGGCAATCTTGAGGCCGTACAGCGCATATGAGAGTAATGCATAGCTGTAGCCCTTAAAGGTATAGCCAGAGGGAAACTGAATCCACACGGGGAACTCAAGCTTAGCATGCATAAAGGCTTGAGACACGTCCAGATGTGACACCACCAGCTGGAATAGAGCTGCAAATATGAATAGCAGTCTGAAAGCTGATATCTCTGGGGTAGCTGAAGAGGTCTCCCACGGAAGGTAGCCTGTAGTTCTGCTGCCGTCACCAGCCATACGGGCTTTAAATATCTGATATGGCTTGCCTGCCCCAGTAGGGTCAGGTTTGAATGGCATAGACAGTACAAATAGTGTAGTACAAGCAATCACTCACCAATAAGAAATAATAGCAATAAGAAACCAGCCAGCGTTTGGGGGGTCACAACTTGACGAAATTTGCTGGCTAGCTTTAATTTCTCTAAGAAATTGGCCAAAATAAGAAATCAAGGGGCTGGCTGGCTTGAATCATAGTGAAAGCTAGTTAAGAAATTTTGGCCGGATTATTTGGTGGGTTTACTCGATTTAACAAGGATTTTGATGGTTATACACAATTTATCTCAATAAAAATATCATACAGACTATTGATTTTTTTTCGAACGGAGGTGCAAACGCCGGCTTGTCGGCGAAAAGTGAGTTACCCAAACTAAAACTCCAGACAAAATTTTACTACCGTGGCCGTCGCTGAGTGCCAATTTCATGATAGCTGGCTGCCTCCTCCTTAAGTAATAAGAATAAGAAATTGGCGGGCTGAGCTACGAAATCGGGATTTCTTATTCTTAGCAATTTTCATAGGTCGCTGGCGCTGGCGGGGGGGGGTCACAACTTGACGAAATTCGCTGGCTGACCCCAAATTTAGGACTTTCTTATTGGTGAGTGATTACTGTAAGGTACTGTGCACTAGCCGGAGGTGTTCCCAGCTTGAGCTTCTCCTAATTAACCATATCACCAACCTCCTGATCCATAGCTTTTAGCCAGTCTTCAGACTGTGGTGAGGATAGGGCCTGTTTGACACCGTGAGGTAGCTTAATCTCTGGTGCCGAGACCTCAAGCATATGGGTAATAGTAGAGGTAGGAGCATCAGAGAGAAACTGCTCCATGCTGCTGAAACTGCCAAACATGTATTCTGCTCTGAGGTCACTGCTGAGGGTGTCAGAGAAGGGCAGGTAAGCTGCTGAATGGGTGGACGGAAAGATAATTAGGTTGGCCGGGAGATCAATGTGCCAGCCAGCCGGCTCGTCGGGGCAGGGCTCCAGGATAACACCGTAGGGTCTCCTGTTGCCTCTGTGGGTGGAGATGAGAAGTGCACTGTAGATAGGTGCTCTGATTGTCTGACGAGCCTTCACAATAGTCCAGATAGGGTAGTGTTCATTAATGCCGTTCAGCTTTCTGTAGCAGTCCAGATATAGTGTGGTAGGTCCCGATAGTGCTGACCATCTGATGTTTGTGACACATATCTGACTGCCATAGTCCAGGTAACTGTGCCATCTGTCTGAATGAGCTGAACACATGCGTGTGACTCCTCTCCGTCAAAGAAAGAACCAATACCATGTATCCTCGAGCCTGCTGTGTCAAAGCTGTCACTGAATGGCTGTGGTCTGTCATAGGATGCATCAAAGTCCCGCTCTGCCTGATGTGGGTCTGGAAAGGATCCCAATATCTCTCCCATGTCCTGATGATTATGAATCCAGTGAGGCTTGCCAACATAGTGTATCATATTAGTCTCAGTATCCAAGATCTTATATGCCAGAGAGCTGACTGATACACCGACAAGACGGCCTGACCAGGCCGCCCGCTGGGACTTCCTAGACATGCCAGGCTGTCTGGAGTTCCTCTGCTGCTGAGACATAATGACATAGCAGTTCTGGCCGAAGGCCTTCAGTTTTGCATAGCCATAGTGATAGCCTCTGATCTGATGAAATGGTGTTGTAGAGATGTTCTTGTGAGTAGAGAGATTCCATATGAAGCCAGCATGGGTGGCAGCCAGAGGCCAGTAGTCCTCGGGCATGCCAGCCGCCAGAAGTAATGCCTTAGCCATGTCGGATATCTTGCCAATGGCATTCTCTGCATGAGGATTGTCTGTATGTACTGTAGGTGATGACTTCTGATGTAATATATGATGCTTCTGATAGAAAGCCACACACTGGGGGTCACCCATCTCTGGAGCACAGTCTGTACGGAGTGTAATGGATTGTGGTGCATACCCCATTGCATGTAAGCTGCCGTAGAAATGAACCAGGCATGTGTAGTATTCTGATTTCTGAACGAAGGTGTACACAAATATGAACCTGCTGACATAGTCAATGAACTGACATCGGTACAGGTGGCCGTTGAAGCCAGCTGGGGTAATAGGTCCCGTCATGTCAGCAGCCCACTTCTGGCCGGGCTGTATGGCCACTGATCTCAGCTGGTCATGGTGTCCACAGGGCTTCTGCTTCAGCTTACTGGTACAGCATACTGCACAGAACTGAGAGCAGGTCGGCATAGCTGCTATAGCTCGCCTAGACAGCAGAGGCCGACCGAGCTGGATGCCAGGCAGGTCGTAGAGCTTAAGCAGACTGGCTGTAGAGCCGTGACCCATGACTGCATGGAACTCCACAAAGGGACTGACCCGAACAGGTGTGTTTCTGTTCCTGAACAGGATACAGATCTCAAAGGGAGTGCCATCAATGAATACTCTGTCAGGTCCGCCATCTGAGCCAGCCGGTGTCAGTGGGTGACTGGAAGCATATGTGTGCTTCCGAGAGAAACTGAATATCCTCTTACTGCCTTTAGGATAGATGTGTAGTACCTCCATAGTACACGTCTTGTGCCATATTTGGTGTTGTGGCATATACGGGACCCTACAAATTTAGAACCTTGTGTTTACCTTGTGTTTACCTTGTGTTTCGAGCCAAGTAGGGCCCTACTTGGGCAATGTCGGCAGTAAAATGGCAAAACCAGCCAAAATCGGGTGAAATGAAGTTTCCGATAGTTTGTTTTTTATTGTTGATATCGATGGTTTGGGTCGATGTAAGACATATGGAGCGAAGTTTTGGGTGGAATGGCTTTGGTAACCTCACTTTTTGAGGCCTCAAAGTTGTGCTACTCGGTACCTGCCCTGTACTTGGGGCTGTACCTGGGCTGTACTTGAAAACATTGGAAAAAAATATTTTTGGAATCTGTTTTTTTGGGGCTATTACGCTTATTTAGTCCTTACTATGGACAGTCTCCAAAGATTTAACTGAAAAAACATTTTACACTTCCTGTTACAGCACCTCAAAGTTAGGTCAGTATTGGCATTGGGTAGGTAAGGGGTAAGTAGGGGGCAATACCTACCCTGTACCTGGGCTGTACCTGGGCTGTACTTGAAAACATTGGAAAAACATATTTTTGGAATATGTTTTTTTTGGGCTATTACGCTTATTTAGTCCTTACTATGGACAGTCTCCAAAGATTTAACTGAAAAAACATTTTACGCTTCCTGTTACAGCACCTCAAAGTTAGGTCAGTATGGGCATTGGGTAGGTAAGGGGTAAGTAGGGGGCAATACCTACCCTGTACCCTGTACCTGGGCTGTACCTGGGCTGTACTTGAAAACATTGGAAAAAAATATTTTTGGAATCTGTTTTTTTTGGGCTATTACGCTTATTTAGTCCTTACTAAATGAGTAAAATAGTCCTTACTAAATTAAGGCCCTACTTACCCTTGTTTATGTATAGACATGGCCATATTTACCTTGTACTTGAGTATAGATACATGATAGGTAGGGCCCTACATACCCTTGTTTATGTATAAACATGGCCTTACCTGACTAGTGCTTGAGTATAGATACATGATAGGTAGGGCCCTACTTACCCTTGTTTATGTATAAACATGGCCATACTTACCCTGTACTTGGGTATAGATACATGATAGGTAGGGCCATACTTACCCTTGTTTATGTATATACACAAACTGATGCTATCTATTTACACTACACAAATGCCATGTCGTACTGCAGGCCTAAGTACTAAGCAAGCTCGTCCTCGCTAGGATTTTCATCCTGGACATTCTTGTCGGATATATAGTCGGGTGTATATATATCGGATAACGGAGAATGAACCCTGAGTTAAGGGTTTTGAGATCAGAACGGTAAAAGTCGCAGATTGATAAAAGAGGTACACATAAATACTAACGGGTGTTTCCCGTCTACTGGTGACGGTCACCCAGCCTACTATAGGAAGTGACAAGTGACAGATTTGACTGTCGGTGTGTCACATCCAGCACACCACCTAGGGTGGTGACCGGAGCTAGTAGTGAATGAAGCAAACAAACTCCCTACTCAACTTCAGGAGGAAACTAGCACAACTGGGGGCCTGTACTCTTGGTCAGGGCGGTCCCAGGTCACAGCAAGATTGTCAGATACTGCTGTCACTTTGCCAAAACCCTAAACATAGCTCCACTTTACAGAGCTCTTCTGCACATCTAGGAAGCTACACTATAGCTAACCCCTAGGCAGGCACGGCGTGATCAATTCTAGCCACTAGGGATCCTCGGAGCTGTCTGTCCGGCTCGGAGGAGCGTGACTGTGAAGCAGTTGCCGGCCCCCGGGGCCGGTGGTGAATCATTCGTAGAAGAAATTGACGAGTTCTCGATCACGGGAGGCTGCACTGCACCGGGGTGCTGCCAAGTGCTGCCCGATGGTGGTGCCTCGTCATCTGAAGACGACGCCGGCGACAACGGAGGGCCGTCCACAAACAACTCGGCAGGCGGTGGCGGCCCGGGATGCCACGGCATCGGAGCCATGTAGAGCCCCTGCCGTCTCTGCTCCCGCCGCTGGCGACGAGGCGGAATAGCACATGGTACGTCATCCATTACGTCACTCGGCGAGCGAAGCCCCCATAGCCGGGACCGCCGAGCCAGTTGACGTAGCACTACCGACCGGTGGCCCCGTGCATGTGCTGGAATTGACGCTACGACTAGTTCAGGGTCCTACCCGGTCATGCCGTCGCGTTCAATGTCAGTGCCTAGTTGCAATTTATGCAAATGCCGGCGCGAGCCGGCATGGCATTTCCCTGAAAATCCCAAAATGCCCGCCGCAGGCGAAAATTTTGAAAATAGGGAATATTCCTTTTCGAATTTTTATAGATTCCTTAAAGAGAAATTAGGTCTTAATAGTCCACTCAGAATATTCCTTAATGCCATACACATGACTTTGTTTCAACTCACATTTCAAATATAGTTGACTTCCTACATACACAACGAAGCTTCATGAACTAGATATCAAGATATGAAGAAAAATGAATACTGCAGTGCACCAAAATAATGATATACCATGTTCCATATATGGGAGAAGCGAGAAAGCGATGTGTACTGAGAGTTAGGGATTGTCAGGTTGATTAGACTATCGTTCCTACTCCATAAAAGATAATTTGCTATCATCCTTCAACAGGCGGTCGATGACCCCAGAAACAGTATGCACCTTGGCTCTGCTGTCGGTGGTAGTGAAGTGCCAAGCAGAACCACCAAAGTGATGATTTAAGGCGTCCCGAATAAAATCATCAGCCTTGTGCGGAGCAGGGGCATTCCAATGCACCACACTCTCCATTACTAGGGCTTCCTGGCTCAAATGCCGACCACCAGTTGCATGCTTATCAATACAAGAACCCTCGCTCTCCACCACGGCCTCATTCTGCGTTTTCAAAGCACAATGTTGGAAAAGAAACATCCAATCATGTACACCCTCATACAACTTGGGCTTAGTCAACATATCCGCCATCACTGTTACGCCACTAGAATACAACCACCTTTCCGTACATACAAAATCCCTGAATGAGTGGCGTCGCCTTCGACCCTCGCCTGGCCTGCGGGCCAAATCCCTGAATTGCTTGGCCCTGCGGGCCAAAATCCCTGAAATTCTAATTTGGCCCTCCGGGCCAAAATCACCATAATATCAGGGATTCAGGCCCTTCGGGCCCGAATCCCTGATTTTCCTCCGCGAATCCCTGATTTTCCCGGCGCGAGCCAAGCTCGCGCCCGCCAGCAGAAATTGCAGCTAGGTGTCAGTGAAGGTGGCGCGTGCCGGATGATTGTCGTATTCTTCCGTCAGAATGATTCCATCCCAAAAGAGTTCCTCAACTAAATCTATAAACCCATTCGTGGGATTGGCATCCCATTCGAGGACACGTTGCCTCTTGAAGGCATCGTCCGCACGCGGCGGCGTCGTCAACCCATCGCCCTCACCCGGAGAATTTGGCAAGCGATATGCAACAGTGGCTCTTTTCGCGGGATTGACCCTCCGTCTCTCCTCCGGAATCCCACCTTGCGCCAATCTCTGTGCGCGGGATGTCATCGCCTATTGTGCCTGCAAACCGCTTTTGCCCACGTACGTAACCTGCTGTACCATCATAAGTATGGTGTAAACATGGCCCTATCTAAGCAGTTTCAACAGCCGAGATGGTGAAACACGGCCTTGTTAGCCTTGTTTTACTGCCAACATTGGGCAAGACGTACATAAAACGGACCATGTTTGATCTGTGTTTAAAAACACGTGGCAAACTTGGCCATTTTTGGGCAATGTTGGCAGTAAAACAAGGCAAACCACGTTGTGTTGCGCCGCGGAAGATGTTTACCTTGTACCTGAGTAGAATTGCCCTGGTATGGCCCGGTTCGAACAGCATTCACGCGAACACAAGGTAGACATCTTCAGCGGCGCACATAGCCCAAATCAATGCCCCAAATGCAAAACCCAATGGGGAAACGACCCAAACATGGTCATGTCTAGACCATACCTTAGGGTGCAGGCAAGCGTGGACAAAAATCGGTCATTTTCATGAAAAAAACAAGTTGAGCTCAAAAGAAAGGGGCTTGCTCGCAAAATACGATGGTGAAAACGGCTTGCTCAAATATTCTATGGGCCATTCAGGAATGGTCCAGAAGTGGGAAACCCTTGAAAAAAATATGCACAAAAGAAAGCGCAACAGAAAAAACATGGGTCCCATGACCCGGAATCGCCACTCGCGCAGGTTCAGATCGCCGACCGTTCGCGGACAGGTTCAGACCGTTCAGATCGCGGCGTTCGAAAATCGAGAGTCTTCAGTTTATCCCAGAAGATGCCAGGCGATTACACATTACTCGAGTGATGACACAAAAGACAACGTCGCGCGATCGGGTGAGAGACACGGCATCGATAGCTCGATATCTGATAGCACGTTGACATGCGACATTGCGATAGCCGATGGCAGAGGTGACCGCGTGTCACCGTAGACGTCATGTCATGTCACCATACTTGTACAGTGCACAGTTCGAGTTGTCAGTCACGGTACTTGTAAACGTTGGAGTTCGAAATTCCTCCTCTTCTCGTTGACCATCTGTACAGTGCAGTGCCTGTCTGCACTGTACAAAATTCTGCTTGCGCTTTTGCTTTTGTTTCCATGCGTTGCTTCTGAATTCATTCTTGCTTTTTCATATTTTCTCCTGCGTGCAAGTACTAGTGCCGTAGTGTTTTTTACGCGCAGATGTAGTTAGATCTGCGCGTATTGAACGTTTACATGGGGTGAACGGGAGATTTTTCCCGCTAGTCCTTTGGACTAGATTTGGTTGGTTCGAATCCAACTCACCCCCTCTAAACTTTCACTCTCCTTAACTTTCTTCTTATTTTTTCCCCTTTTTTCCCTCGTTACTAACCTCTTTTTCGTTGGCGCTATTTTTCAGATTGACTCGTGAGTTGGACCGGCGAAAACGCGATTCAACCCACGAACGACTCCATCGCCTTCGACTTCTATTCTCCTTTGACCCCTTGTCTTTGAATTGTTTTCGTTTGCGTGCTTGTTTTTTTTTCCAGATTTACTAACGATTGGTTCCTTGTCCTTTGATATAGGATGGCTGAAAATTTATGAGGAGCAAGGCACGTGCTCATCAACGACGCCAACACTCGCGTTGTAGATTGTAGATAGGCTTATTGTTTGTATTTTACGAAATAGTTTTCAAGTAGGATTTGAAATAGTAATGTAGTGAATATTTAGGGAGTATATTAGAAAATATAGTACTTACGCGATATTGGTTTGTATTAACTGTATTGCATAATGTATTCATTTGTGCGTTAGAACCCATGCTTGTTTGCATTCGTGTGTCCTATCGTATTGAGCATGTAGTTACGTAGCGAGTAAAAAATAGTTTCGAATAGCAATTGCTATTGCCTTGTCGCATTTTCACATATCACATGCATACTTTTCAAAGCACGAAAGCATCAACTAGGAAGTATAGTGCATCCCAACTTGCGGTATGCATACTAAGTTTCAATATGTTGTGCATGCAACATATTGAAACTTAGTATGCAACGCATACATAGCATATCCAATATGTGTGTGTTAAAGCATATCATTAATATGTGTTTGTTATTCGTTGAAAGACCGAATATCTAGGTAGATATGGCCATGTTTACATCGTATTCGATATGCGGTAGATATATACATGGCCATGTTTGATCAGTACTTGAGAATAAACACATGATAGGTAAGGCCATACTTACCCTTGTTTATGTATAAACATGGCCATGTTTGATCATTACTTGAGAATAAACACATGATAGGTAAGGCCAAACTTACCCTTGTTTATGTATAAACATGGCCATACTTACCTTGTACTTGGATATAGATACATGATAGGTAGGGCCCTACTTACCCTTGTTTATGTATAAACATGGCCATACTTACCTTGTACTTGAGTACAGATACATGATAGGTAGGGCCCTACTTACCTTGTTTATGTATAAACATGGCCATACTTACCTTGTATCTACCCAATGTCTAAGTGATTCATGCATTCACGTGCGTACGTATGGTGCGTTAGACATTGGGTAGGTACAAGGTAAGTAAGGGGTAAGTAAGGCCAAAAACCACGACCAAACATGGCCTTACTTGGGTTGTGTTGCGCCGCTGAAAAACTGACTAAACATGGCCATGTCTGGTCGTGGTTTTTGGCCATCCAGACACACGGTAGATACAAGGCAAACATGGCCCTACCTACGATTCCTAAATTTGTAGGGGGACAATCCAGAAGTAGGTGGTATTATGCGGGTCAAGGAGAAAGTCATGGTTACCCTTAGTCAGCATTCTGTCAATCATACTGATACTGAAGGGAATGTTACCATAGAAGAACTGACCCGTCCACTGCTTGGTGTGACAATCATCTGATATGGACCAGTGCTCAAGAGCCGGATGATTGTTACCCTCGCCAACAGGCAGGGAGTCCCCATACATAGATACATCAAAAGCCGGAGTACCAAGTTTAGCTGTAGCTGTAGGAGAGCCGTGAGTAGTAGCCCATTTAGTATACTCGCTATTACTCCACTGCCAGTCCGATGAGTCTCCTGTGCGGGTCCTGACAGCTGCTGAGCCGAAGTGGTGAGTATGCGGGTGCTGTGGCTCATCCCAGAGGTAATCCACCTGATTGTCTGTGATACGGTATGTCCTGCCTGAGTCCAAGTGAGTATAAGTCATGCTGATGAAGTCTGGAGAACTGAAGCCGTGTCTGAGCATAACCCGGGTAGATAGAAGGGTCCTGGCGCCCTCTTTGAAGTGGCAGCCAGGGATAGAGTACTTGTCTATCTCCCCTGATAGTATCTCACGACCGTATAGGTGTAGTGTGCAGGTCCCGTCAGTTCGGGATACAGGACCTGTCATCACCGTGGAGAAACCAATAGTGGAGGAGGTGTCCAAGGCCGAGATCCTGGACCTGGTGCCTGTGATATTTCCAGTGGCACCAGAGTCCACCACAATGCCATCGCCGTCCCGTGATAGTGCATAGGCCGAGACAACCGGGCTACAGGTGAACACTAGCCCGGGTGGTGGTGTGCCGTGTGCTGTCTAAGTGAAGCCGAGCCACCATGACATGTGCACCACGGCACCACCGACGGTGATCATGAGATCTGCCAGGTGTGAGGTGGTCTCGAGGACACTGCCTGTCTGATGCCAAGCCACTGAGCTAACACCACCGACACCTCTGTCCACTGTACTGTCGCCTGATATTGACTGGAAGTCCATGAAGAATAGGAATAGGCACTGAATGATAATAGCCAGAAAGGTTGCCAAGGTTAGAGCCGTGAGGTGTCGGGACCGCCTGCGGCGGCCCTCACTGTCTGCTGTTATAGTTGACCGGAATAGTTGTATTTGTGAAGCGGCATCGGGCGGCATACCCGAGCTGGTGAACTGGCCGTGGTCACTGTGAGGGTCTCCCGGGCCAGGTCCAGAGGAAGAGTGTCCAGCCCCAGAATCTGACCATTTCCAATCACAAGAACCACTGTTCCCATTGTCACCAGCCCAAGTGCCACCATCAGAGCCCCAATCATACAGTATCCCCGTCCCCGTCCCCTGGGCCCCTCCCCGTGGGCCCCCAGGTGACAGCAGTCTCAGTCCGTCCGAGGCATCCTCCCGTCCCTCAAGCATGCTCACATCTGCCATGGCACAGCCTAGGAAGCCGAGGACAACAAGTGTGGAGATGAGGGCATGTCTGTAGAAGGGTACACCACCCCTACCTACACCCCTACGCAGGGCAGGTCCAGTGACGGGTGGTGGAGGGTCATAGTACTGCCCTCCCCCTGAGCCACGGGGCTCAGGGCTGTCGTGCTCGTCCGAGGCCCCGACTACGGACCCCGCAGACACCCCGTGTCCGCTGGCAGGGAGGTCCATAGCCGTGGCATATACTCCAGCTCCTGCGGTGACAGAACACGGGCCAGAGCTGGGGGGGAAGGGCACTACCGGAGGCGGTGCTCGTGGTACCCTCGAAGTCGTTGCGGCCGAAGCCGGCAGGGTGTCGTACCACTGGGTGGGCTGGGTGTGATCCTCACACCACAGCCTGTCCCAGTGGTCCTGCTCCCTGTCGGTGAGGCCGGGAGGAGTAACAACCTTTGAAACCCGTGAGGGAAGGGACCGCCGAAGCTCCACGGAAGGGCCGGGCTCCGGTCCAGCCACAGACTCCAGCTGTGAGCTCCAAGACCTCGGCCCCCAAGCCCTTCCTTCCTCCCGGGTCTCACTGAGATGTTGTTCGGTCATTGACTGAAACCGAAGATCACCTGCCAACACCATGTCAGCGAACAACCCGGAGCCAGGCTCCAGGGGTGTCTCGTGTGCGAAGAGCGCTGACACGGGGTGCATACAGGTGTCCACATGCTCGGCATCGCCCGGAGTGTCACCCGATAACGGTGCGGCAGGATCCAACGTCTGTGCGGTCCCGTCTAACACCACACCTGCGTCGAGATGCGATTGAGTAGACGCAGGCTGCGGGTCACACGGTGAGCATGTGATGCTCGGGTCCGCACGGTAGAACGGTGAAAGATCGAGCGGTGTCACGGCAACGGCAGAGTCCATGCGGGCATCGACCGGTGGGGTTGGCGTGGTGTCACGATCGACACCACCCACCCCGAAGCTGCCAAAATGAACTCTCCCTAGAGAAAGGGAAGCTAGTACGGCTCCTGAAGATCTTGCTCATCGTAGCCAGCCTCTTCCCCTGCATAGCAAAAGGCTTGAAACTTTGCGGCAGCCTTTCTCTGGAGTCGATCCCATTCCTCATGTTGCTCCTGAGTGTAGGATTCAAGCTCCCAAGCATCCCACTCAGAGTCAGTCCACTCCTGTGGTGCCCAAGCGGGTGCATGAGAGGCCTCATCCCCCTGGGTGAGGTAGGCGGCAAAGGACAGGGAGCCGTCGTCAGGGTACGTGCACACCGACTCCGATGAGTCACAAATGTCTGGTGTGCCGTGCTCCCAACAGACTGCCTGAAAGGCCTCCTCCGAATGCTCGTAAGCTGCCTGGTAGCGAGCTGCCAGAACATCGGTGAATGAAGGCCCCTTCGGCCAGAGCCTCGGGGTCAAGCCGCATGGAGTGTGCCGCCAGGTGCTGCATGTGTGTACAATCTGCCTGGCGGTGCCTTCCACCGCAGGACCAACAGTTGCCGTAGAACTGTTTGGAACCCGGGTGGAAGGTGACTCGGGACTTCTGCTTCTGCCCCTTGCCCTTCTTGCCCTTGCCTTTGCCTTACCCCTTCCTGCGGATTCCCTGCGGCCAATCCCCCCCCTTCGGCAAGGGGGAGGCAGCAAAACGGAAATTCTTCCCCTTCCTCTTAAAGGGGTGAGAAGACCGTCCAGGATAGTAAACATCACGCGGGCGGGTAGGGCGTAGGTCAGGGGCTCCCCTGGGGTCCAGACCGCCACGTTCACCGTGGCGGTGCCCTGCATCATTGTAAAATGCGCTTGTCAGTTGCTTCGCTTTCCCTAGTGTGTTGTAGACCCGTTGAATCGCGAGTCCACAGCTCACCAGGGTCAGCTCTGCCTGTGTGTTTGACCTTTTCAATCGCGTAGTCCTCGTGCACCTGTTTGTAGGTGACGGGACATGTACGACGGAGGAACAAACGTACAGCATCTTCCCTCGAGATGTCGAGGCTGGAGTGTTGCCCCAAGTCCGTCGCAGCGTTACTGACAGCGTCAGTGAAAGCTTTGATGAACTGTTTGGGGTTCACTCCTGCCGGGACCTCTACTGTGGGTGTAAAGATGAAGTCAGTCTTGTCAAAATCCTCCAGGTCAGGCATCACGTCCCTGACTAAGGCAGTTAAAATAACTTTGCCGTCGTCAGGGAAGTAACGATGTGCTTCCCGCACTGAAGCGAGCGCTGGACCGCCACAGAGATACTCCAACAACTCCTTTAGGAGTTTGTTTGCGTTGGGCATCACTGTGGCGGTGACGTCGTCCAGCCGGAAAGCATGTGCGAAAAGGGTGTTAAACCGCGTGAGGCGCGAGGTAAGCTCTTCAACGAGGGAGTCAAGTAGTGAGCGAGCATTAGACTCGTCACCACAAAACCTCCACTCGTCGATGGCGTCCCCTTTGCCACACAGCTTAGATTTAATTCCCCTTACAAGCGCCTCGATCTTCTGGTGGTCATCCAGGAAAGCTGCTGACTCAGAATCAAACTTCTTTTCAGCCGCTGATTGTTGAGATGAAGCCGCTACCGGTGTGGGCACCAGTTGATCGAATTGCAATTGCCTCTTAGAGGCACCAGCCGGATGCGCTCTCAACCTCGCTGGCGCCATCAATTGGTAAGGTGTAGAGGCCATGCCGAAATTTTACAGTCGCGGTGCTCGAGCGTTAGTCAATAAAATCCAAGGATTCAAAATGTTCGGTGATCAAGGTTCTAAAAAATGCACAACAAAGTTCTCGCCAAGAGAAAACAAATTTACACTTGAACAATCTATAGAAAATAAGGGGAGGGGCTTCAAATGCGGGGTCAAAGGTTCAAATTTTACAGCCGCGAAATAGGGTAGGGTAAGAGAGGGTGGCGATCGTGTCGTGAGGCTTGATGTTGACGCGCGTGCTGCTTCGGAGACTGCGGCTAGCTAGACCGGTCCATCTTAGTCCTAGGCAATTGTGCTCACGAACGGAAAATCATCCTCTCTCTCACTCTACCCCTTTCGTGACTAGTGCGTCCTAGAACCTCATGCCCCGATCTTCAGCCCCGAGCCCCTATAAAGGCTCTAGCCAGCCATAATTGGCGGTTTTAACTAACCACCTTAGGCCGGTGGTGGGCGCAAACCTGTGAAAACAAACACACAGTGAAGCACTACAAGTCAGGTGCTACGCTCGCATATGTCAACCGTGAAACTGTGAAGCTATACATAAGATAATACGATGTGTTATAGCTTCCGCCGAAAGAATGTGATGACAGCCCCTAAGGTGTCAGATGTGAAAATGACAGATGCTATGAACTGTCTGACTTCCGAAGTCGATATCGGAGATGGCGCTGATGACAGTGAAGAAGTCATAGTAGTCGAACCATATCGGTGATGACACAGATGATGATGACACTGTCGGCGTGCCAAATCCAGCATACTGTATTGTATACATGCAGTTTGCAAAGTGATGTGAACACCGTTGTGTTCGAAATCATGCTTCCATAGAAAATAGTTAACCGTTTACGGGTTAACGTTTGAAATAAGTACCGAGTATACTAATAATAACAAACGCTATGGTGGGGGTGTGCTTATGCAGCTCACGTTTTTGGTCGGCAATAAAAAAAGCACAGTGGGTGGGACGAACGGAAGCGCGCTGTCTTTGAGCCTATAGAAGACAGCCTCATGCAAAAGGTGGTGGTCGATTTGACGGCAGATATTGACGACGAAGACTTTGTCAACGACGGAGACGGCTCGACGGGGAAAGCTTCCGAGCAGAGCCAGAGCCGGCCGCGAGAGCCGGACGTGCAGCAGCCATAGTCTAGCCAAGAGGGTAGCCCCGAGCGAGGGCACGGAAAGTGCACAACTGCCGAGTAGTTAGGCTTCTCACTCGGCATCTAGATCAGCCTGTGGTCCCACACCCCACACGGGGATCGAGTAAAGCAGGATCAGGAACATGAAACTGCCCGTTGGCATTTATCTCACGCATAATAAGCGTTATTTCCCACTCTTCCTATTCTCCACCGAAATGTTTTTCACCCCCCTCTCCGTGGCGACCCTCTCGTTTCCTCCATACGTAGTTTTGGAGTTGCATAACACAGGTCATTCCGATACCTAGCTCCCATTTTTCTTTCTTCCACTTCCCGCGCCCAGGCAGTCCGACAAAAGGAAAAGTTTGCTTCACAACACCCAGAGACCTCTCGACTTGTACAGTACACGAAGTCTTTTGATGTAGTCTGATTGTGTCTGCACAATTTCAAGGGTTTGTTTAGCGAGACGGTGAGCTTCTTGGTCTTCAGTCAGAGACTCGATGCTCGATGCTCGTGCACTGTCAGCCCGTGCCTTCTTGTAGTCCTGCTCGGTAGGGTTGGCGAGGATTCGGTGAGACGTAAGTTGTGAATTGTAAACTGGGTCACCTAATATGAACTCTCCTTCACTAAAGAAAGTCCTGTCATTTAAATATCCCTCCCATCCATCGTATATGATCTTGTCGTGTACGCTGCCCGCTACTCCCACGGTGCCTTGCGATGTCTATTACCCGCAGCTGAGTTGGGTTAACACAACTTAACTTTAATCCCGGTGAAATCTGACTTGGTGGCGGCTTCAGCTCCCACTTTCTGACCACTTTGCCGCATAACAGAGTTGATAAAGCGCCTGTGGTCATGCAGGGTGAAAGGGAGAGAGCAACAGGCGCAGAGCAACAATACCACTTCCAAGTGAAGCTGTCGTGAGCACTTGACTGTATCCGAGCAAGCTCAAGGGTCAGTCAGAGGTAAATCTGCTTCAAATCTTGGGGCACACGTCCGTTTCTCGGCAATTTTGCAGTGTACAAAAATTGCTATGTTCTAGATAAACAGTTGAACAAGGCTACAATTAAGCAATTGCAATATCTTTATGGCAGGAAAGATTGACCAGTTTTTTAACAGGTTGAGCAACAGCTCCTCCAAATAATTACTTTAAGCTAGAACAGCCTCCACTGGGCAAATATTCATGTCTTATACTTTCAAGGCGCGCATTTCAGATCTCTGATCGATCTGTCCCATGTCGGCTGGCATATCATCATCTGCCACCTATACAAATCCTAATCAGAGAATCTGCACATTTGGACAATCCTAATCAAGACAGTTGATTTCATTGTCCCTTGTTGGCCTTTGCCTTCTTCCTACGAGGAGCCACGTCCTGCACTTCTACATCATCACTGTCACTACCTCGAGTACATTCCAAATAAGCTATGTGCTCAGCTGTCCAACAGGCAGGATATTTCATGGGCTGCCTCTTCGTCTCTTCGACCACCCCAGCAGTATCTCCACTCATTGAAGTCAATCCAGTACCTGGCCCAGATGGGTCCTTCGGTTGTACTCGAGCAGTCTCTACCACAGGGGCTGGAGCATCATCAGATATGGCCTCAGACTTCTGCTCGGTGATAGGCTGATCCTCTGGCTGAACGGGTGAGGTCGGGGAGGTGCCCTTTGGCACCCAGATAAGTTCACCCTTAGCATCCATGATCAGCTGCAGTCCCAGTCTCTTCAACCTTCGAGCTTCAGCCTGTTCCTCAGCATCGTCAGCTACCAAGTCATCGAACTCGCTGACGTCATCCTCAGTGTCATCATATTCAGGCGAGTCATACACCCATTTCGGACTGGCAGTATCCATGTCAAGATGTCATGCTTACTGTCCGTGACACCCGCGTCATCATTGTCATCCGAATCTGGCAGCTTCTCCTTACTCCAGGTCACAACACCTGCACCCGAATCGTCACTGTTGATGAAACAGGTAAAAATAGATATATAATTGTGTGAAGATATATAGCTTTTTCACTGCAGCAGGAACACAGAAAAGCAGTGCTGGAGAAACCGGTGATAGCAGAACTGTTAGAAAGGTTACGGGAGTGAGCTTTCTAGCAGGTCGGTGTCAGACGGTGACACGCGACCAGTGACACACGCAGCAAGGGGTGATACTAGGAGAAGCTGGACCCCCATACAGTGGGGGGGATTTCAGCTTCCCCATGACACCACCTCACCCCGAAGGTGTGAGTGGCCATGCAAGAGCAAGGAAACCCTAAGCCCTAACCCAATGTCAATGTAATGTCCAGGCCGAGGGGGCCTTTTCCAACCCAGCTAGGAGCACATCCGTGCATGGGCGCTGCCTAGGCATTTCAGAGACATTCAAACAGGCTAGGCGGGCTAGTTCCGCTCTAAGGTCTTTTGGGTGTTGGCGCTGGTGACGATCGAAGGGATCCACGGAGTCTCTCGGAAAGCCGGCCAATCGAACTCCTCCTCAGTGAAGCCATGAAGGGCGGCGTCGTCGTCGGGGTCCTCGGGTACCTCGTCGGGGTCAGAGCATGCCAAGTGCAGGGCCGGCTGAGCAAGCGGCGGCTCCGCAGACGGCACCACCGGCTCGCCAGCCGTGGATGTGGATGACGGGGCGACGGGCGAGCTGTGGTGACGGGCCGATTGTAGGGGCGACGAACGTCATGATCGCCACGTCCGCCGGGGCGTCAGCCTGCGGGGCTGGCACCACCGGAGGGTCGGCGGCAGGGCAATCCGCTGCCTGGAAGGTCGCGGTGGCAGCAGCGAACGCTGGGGGCGGAGGCCGCTTCCCAGCGGGGAGCGCGGTGTCGGGCGCGCGCCCACTGCCAAATGCCTCCTTACACATGTACTGTAAGAAGGGCAGCATCCACGGGTGTCGGGGTGTGCATCGGTCACACCCCACATACGGAAGCACAGGATGCAGGGGTACCCGACACCCACCCAGCGCTTCACCATGGCGCCAACGCCCAACGGGTTCCGCCTTCCACTCACCGACGGGCACGGTGGTGTAGGCGGGCTTACGGTCAAAGTTAACGGCGTTGAAGGTCGGCTTCTTCTCCCGCCCACCACCACCACCACCAGAAGGCACGGTGTAGCCGGTGTCCTTCACGGGGGCGGCGAATGCGAGCTCCTCACGCCACACCGTGCGAACCCGCAGGCATAGCGTGGAGAAAGAGAAAGGCGTCGTACCACCCCGTAAATCGCGGAAGACGTTGACGTACAGGGGGGTGACGTACGGAGATTGCTTGGCCGAGTTGGTGAGGATGTGCCAGAGGTCCTTCACCCGCTTGGCCTCGCTGTAGTCGGGGTTGATCCTGGCGTGCTTGTCACCAAGAGTACGGATAGCCGTCAGTTGCGGCGACGGGTCGTCGGGCTCGTTGATGATAGTCGAGCGCATTTTAACCCAAAAACGGTCGGAGTCGGAATCGGGGACCCCCTCGACCTCGTAGCGTAGGCGTTGTAGGATGTAACGGCCGTTCCCAGGGTGGGAACGAGCCCCCTCTGTATAGAGGGCCAAGGCAGTACCGCGAAGAACGATGGGGAGGACGGTGGAAATGATCTCGTTGAGCACCACGTGGTAAAAGTCGTAGTCGTGCTCGAGGTCGAGTAGCTTGGAGAACTCGGGGAAGGACTCGGGGAACAAAACATGTCGAAATGCCGCAATCAGGGCGTTGAAGTCGGTGTCAGCAGTCTCGGTGTCGAGGGTGTAGCCATGTTTAGATAAATGGCTATTACCCTTCGGGTGGCTTAAGCCACCCTAACAGCGATTTAGGGTGGCTTAAGCCACCTTAACGTTTTCAATTATTGCGGGAGCTATCGGTACCGGAAACTAGATTTTTTTAGCTCAAAATGACGGCGACAATGTCTTCTTTTAGACACCATATGCACTATTCGGCGAGCTTAAGTTCCCCGTGAGCAATTTTGGGAAGTATCCAAGAGGGTGCAACATTTAGTGCATTTTGAGCAATTTTTTCCGGTTTTTTGCATACCCATGCTACTTCAACCGAGATTTTGAGGGTCAAGATGACCTCGGATCAAACTTTTGGCAACACACTGTAGAAAGAGCAGCTCGAGATCTTGACATCATAGGTCTCTAAATTTTGAAAAGCGCCTGCGAGGAAGCCCCCGTGAGCTAATTGGCTTAAGGTGGCTTAAGCCATCTTAAGGAAAATTGGGAAATACCCACCCTACTTCAACCGAGATTTTGAGGGTCAAGATGAACTCAGATCAAACTTTTGATAAGACACTGCAGAAAGAGCAGCTCAAGATCTTGACGACATAGGTCTCCAAATTTTGAAAGCACCGCCGAGGAAGCCCCAATGAGCCCTTCAAGTTAAGGTGGCTTAAGCCACCTTAAGCTGCGGGTAATAGGCATAAAGCCTATCCAACACCAGGTGGGAAGGATGTCATAGCCTGATCGCGTCATGGTGACCTGAAATCGCGACCTGACCTCATCAAGGCGTGACACAAGCGTTGCCACGCTCGTGTCGCCGGCGATTCCTGGCGAAGTCCAAACGACCGCTCCCTAGATTCGATGATGCCTCGACTTTTGTTGTTAAATCCCTGAAACTCGACTCTCTGCGCTACAGTTCGTACGATTGGGGCATGGGGCGGGCATACCGCATGGTATCCCCCACTGCAAGCTTTAACAAATTTTAACCTTCGCAGCGCCCGCCCTTTACCTTTACCTCTTACTTCCTTCTTTCTCGCAAAAATGCCAGGCGCGTGCAATGACCCAGATGCTGCTTCCCAAAAATATATTCAGAAAGTCTTAAACCGCACGCGACGAGATGAACAAGATGCTGATGACGGCTGCTGGTTGGTCGACCTGTGCGCCGACTGCAAGTTCGACATCATGAAGAGTCGAAAAGAAATCGAACGCTGTCGCAGGCAACATGAGGGACTGAACTGGTACACCGTCGTGTTCCCAGCATGCGGCGACTGCTTGGTGGAGTACACCACCGTCGCCAAACGTGGTGATCAAACCACGACGCATGTTGTATGGTACGCATGCTAACCTGCCTGCCCTACTTTTCGTCAGCTTCTTGCTTCAACCTCATCGTACGTTTCTTTTCTTCCAGGATCAAGTCGCGGCACCCGGATACCGGGCTGTACACCGTTCAAGACGCCGACCCCCCCCCACGCGATCCATGAGCGCGTGGCCTTGGAGTATCATTTCGCCAGGAGTGACTTCAAGGTCCACCGCGGCAGCAGATTGGACCAGGAGGGGTTTAGCCGCGTCGAACGGATGACTGGGCACTCCCTGTTTCCCACGCAGGTTCACCCAGCCGCAGGTAAGAATATTGCTTCTACTTGCCTTTCCCTCATCGTCTTCTTTTTTTTCTTTTATTCTTTTATTCTTTTAAAGAACGCATCTTTCCTTCCACAGCTGCTGGTCCGCCTCAACAGCCTGGCGCGGCTGCGGTCCAAAAAAAAAGGAAACGCGATGACAGAAAGGGTATTTCCTTTCCCACAGTCGCCGTATGCATGTTTGGTTTTCTGCGCTGTCTTCTTTTAAGTCAATCTGTCTACACCAACATTTCCTCTTGCAGTTGTTGCCCATTCTCTTCAGGCTGGCGCTGTCAAAGTACCGAGGCCGGGGCCAGTCCCCCTCAAAAGGCCCAGTGCCGATCCTCGTACTGGTATGCCTAGACCTTGCGTGCCCAATGACTGTACGGCTCTGCCATGTTCTTGCCTCAAGCTAAGGGGTTTTCGCCTGATACCTACTGTGTGTGCCCCTTCAGCACAAGTGAAGCGGCAGGGTGGGGCAGCCCAAGTACCAGCTTCTGCTACTCATGCTGCTGCAGGTGCGTGCCCGCCTGCCCCTAGCATGCCCCATGGCCCAAGGTTGCCATGTATGCCCCAAGCCCCAGGGGATGCATGCCCCAAGGTTGCCCTGTATGCCCCAAGCCCCAGGGTATGCATGCCCCAAGGATGCCTGTATGCCCCATGCCCGAGCGGATGCATGCCCCAAGGATGCCACTGTATGCCCCATGCCCAGTACATGCATGCCCCAAGGTTGCCACTGTATGCCCCAAGCCCCGGATGCATGCCCCAAGGATGCCCTGTATGCCCCATGCCCCGGGGGATGCATGCCCCATGTTTGCACACGGCTCGCTTGTTTCTGGATCAAAGACCATGGCTCCTTCAGTAATGCGAACAGTGCGCCACGCTGTCTGCACGTCCTTCGGTTTGACGTTCTGGTTGTTCCTGTACTGGAAACGAAGAAAATCACGAAGAATAGGACTAATCTCTGGCCGAAAGAACCCAATACGGGTGCCGTCTGTGGTCCTGAGATCGTGAACAGAACATTTGGGAGGGCAGGTGCTGATACAGTGGTTCGCGTGTTCCATGTTGACGTAGGTTATTGGAACAACCGGATACTCGGCACCCAAAGAGGAGGCAACTGGCACGCCGATCCGAAAGGAGGCAGAGCAGCCACAAAACCGCGCAGATCTGTTTTGCTTGAGCTTTGTGGCGGGACGTGGAACAACGCCTTCTGGAGGGGGAGCACATGCATCTTTCGCAGCTTGGCGTTTCCACCATTCGGACTGGAACCCGCAACGACATGCGTAATGATGTTTGTAGGGCCAACCATCATGCGCGGGACGAGGTTTAGCTAAACTGCGGTCCGTTTTGGGAGGTTTCGTATATGGTTTTGTCTTGGCGTTGGCGTCGTTTCTAACGCGCACAATGTGAAACTGGTTCGGATTAGGATCACTGGAAGGTGATCCGTAGTTTCCTTCGCCCCGGACAAAATCCTGTACGCGAGACACTGGAAGGTACGTTGTTGGGAGCAGTTTTGGTTTTGCTGATCGCGGTACAATTTCCCAGGACCAGTGAAGATCGTGGCGAGAAAGCGACCCCCAAGGGATCCGGTATTCTAGAGAGCCAGCGGTGCCAACAGTGAACATGGTATCGGCAAGGAGGTTGGTAGCGTCGGGCTGTAGGTTGGGGCATGTAGGTTTAGAACCCGCTGGTTCTGTGCTAACCTCCGCGGTGTTCGCATGCGATACAACCAGATGCGACGCAAAGCCGAACATCGCGCGTGAACGCCCGCTAAGGGTTAGGCGTGAAAAGAAATACATGCCTTAGGAGTAGGAAAGCAGAAGACAACGGACCGGTAGAGGCTAGACACTGGTCGCTGACCTATTGGGTAACGAAACGCCCCACGCGGGCGTCGTACCAAGCTGGAATGGTCCACTTAGGTACACCGTGCTGGTTGTAGAAGACCCAAAAGAATCCGCAATCTCTATTTGGTGGCAGCCAGCGCCGAAGCTGCAGTCTGAACGCGAGTGGAAGATGAATAGAACCGTCGTCTACATCTAATGAGTAAAACTCTAAGCGCCAGTGGCGAATGCGCGGAACCGCATAATTTCTGGTTTGTCTTATAGTAAAAGGATTGTGAGGACGAGCAGCTTCAGCTTCAGGATTGGGGGGACGCAGTGGTATCGCCATGTAATACAAACAAAATGAATGCAGGGCGGCTGTTTTTTGGAAGCATTTAAGTGCTGTGAAGTGAAGATTTCGCGGGAAGAATGGAATCTAGGGAGCGGTCGTTTGTACTTCGCCAGAAATCGCCGGCGACACGAGCGTGGCAACGCTTGTGTCACGCCTTGATGAGGTCAGGTCGCGATTTCAGGTCACCATGACGCGATCAAGCCATGACATCCTTCCCACCTGGTGTTGGATAGGTTTTATCCATGTTTAGGGTTATAGCCTCCAGGTCGTAAAACCGCGATGATGTCGGTGGAGTACGTGAAGGCGTAAGAAAGCTGTTCCAGATACTCCTCTTCCCTACCTTCCTCCACCGGGGTGGAGGTAAGGACTGACGGGTCGTTGAAAAATTCGGACGGCAGTGGCGATGGCCGCAGTGACGATGGACGTGAACGCAAATACGCGGTCGACACAATTCTCCTTGGGCGTGTCGGACCCGGCGTAGCACCGCCGGGATCCACGGGTGACGTTGAGGGCGTGGCACTAGCCCGCCTTGCTAAACGGAGGGCCTCAGCGAGCCCGATCTGGCGCTGTTGTGACATATTCGGCAGAAAATAATCCAGGATGTACAATAGCTGACGGAAATGGTGCGTGGAATACCAGTCACAGTCGGTAGGTGAACCACGAATGACGGAAGCGGCAAAGAGAACGGAGACGGAAAGAAATTGTCGCTTGTACGGTGCAGTTTAATTACGCTGCGATGTTGACGGGAAAAATTGACGGTGAATAGAATCGGAATAACCGAAGCGAGCTGAATCAACCGGAATCACCACTCACGTGAAGTGGGACCGATAACCTGATGAAACAGGTGAAAATAGATATATAATTGTGTGAAGATATATAGCTTTTTCACTGCCGCAGGAACACAGAAAAGCAGTGCTGGAGAAACCGGTGATAGCAGAACTGTTAGAAAGGTTACGGGAGTGAGCTTTCTAGCAGGTCGGTGTCAGACGGTGACACACGACCGTGACACACGCAAAGAAGGGGTGATACTAGGAGAAGCTGGACCCCCATACGTGGGGGAAGGGGGGATTTTTTCCCGTGAACCGCTCGTAGGCGTCGCACTCTTAGGCCCAGTGTATGGAATCCCGCGATGCCCATACTCGTCAGTCACACTCGCCTGCTTCCAGAACGCATTACTGAGCGGTAATGAAAATGGCGCTACAGGCTCCTTCGCTCGAGTGGCGTCTTCCAGAAACCAGCCACCGCCCCTCTTACGCTCCCAACGGCGTAGCGCTCCCGAAGGGTGGACGATCATATGCTGCCAGCTATAATCGAGCCCAGGCTTTCGCTCCCCATAGTACGCAGTCAATGGCTCGGGAGTACCCTTTCGAGCCCATTTCCATTGCACTGCCCCATTGGGTATAAATACAATATACCAATCGAACGGCTTGACATGGCCAGTGTTCCCTGGCACAGGTACTCTATCTGCTGCCAGGCCCTAGCACCTCGTTCCCAGCACTCAATCATGCACCTCCAATATCAACCATGCCCAAACCAGTACGTCTCATAGTTCGGATTATCATATCGAGGCATGCCCGTGCGATCATATGGCGCTAGGGCGCCCGTTGGGGTGATTCCTAGCATGCTACTTGCGTACGCGTACACCTGTGCTGACTGTGAGATCATAACGCATGTCCGACACTCAACTATGCATCCCCGACAACGTATAGGCCCCGTTCGATGCTGGTTATAGTGTAAAATATCAGTTTGAATCATATTTGGGCGATGTATACGGCGTTTGGGCACCTGTTGGAATGAATATTTGCATGCTACTTGTACCACGTTGGATCGCTTGGAATATATTAGGTTTTTCACATGTAGGGTGGATGTTATCATGCCAATTGCATCAAATCACGGTATGCCAGCGGGCCCACGAAATCACACATCATTGGACATACTACATATCTTCAATTTGCATGATTGTGGGGCATACTTGATGCCAAAATCTCTCAGAAAAAAAATCGAAAGAGGTGACATCATTTTTCACACAAGGCCGTAACCGCTATATCACATAAAGTACTACCCAAGTGGCGACATGCTACCAGTGAGAGCACTACGCGTGGTCTGTCGACCAATGGGGCATAAGGTAACTCAGTTTGGGTCCCAAAGATGATATCATATGAAGGATATCATCAGTATTGAACAAGAGGGCATCGAAAAAAATTCCACCGCGTCAGTACTTGTCATAGTACTGTTTTCGAAAACAGTATTGTGACAAGTACCACGGGGCAGTAGCCATGAGTCGGCCTCACAACATTTTCCCATGGTTAATTTCGGCTCGGCAACGCCCGCCGTGATCGACGAGAGCATCGTGGAGCCTGAGCCACAAGTGGCAATCGAGGCCGACGAGAACGCGGTACTTTACCCGAAGCAGTACATCGACGACGGACCCCCCTTCGAGCAGTCTTTCATGGACAACGTGTCTGTGAAGTTGGGCTTCTTCGAGCCCGAACCAGAGGTTTCGGCTAAATCCTTCACCACCCTGTCTCCGTACATTTCTTACACGCATGATTCTGCTAGCGTGGCTGACTCGGAGTCCGACGGCGAGGACTTGCCCGATGCCGTGCCGTCACCCGCTCCACGGGTTGGTGGTGTCCCGACACCTTCGATTGGTGCTTTCCTCACAGCGGCAACACTTCCGGCTCTGTTCATGTGTGTGAGCATGGCTTTGCTCAACACCGTCACCGCCTCCGAGCTCTATGACGTGGAGATTGCTCCGCGGTCGGTGGTGTACCGACAACACTTCAGTTATCAGAACTGCACATTGGACTTCTTCACCGACTCCGCCTTTCTGGACTCTGGACCCGCTGACCCCGACGACAACTTCAATTTGGACTCTGGTTTTCCGGACTTTAACACTTTTGACTTCTTCGATCTGAACTTTGGGATTGGCAACAACAACTTCTACAGTGAACTCTGCTTTGTGGACCACTTGCAAAGTGGCTAGAGTTGTTTTGATGTTAGCTAGTAGCTTGCTAGATCAGTATTGGGCCAAGATGCCTTCCTGTGTGCACAGCTAGCTAGAGATTTGGGACCGCCCTGGCCAAGAGCACAGGCCCCCTCTAGAAATTGTTTCCACCGCTTGAGATGGTGTATTTTCAGACTGCAACAACCCTGATCCACCCTAACTTTTCCTCCGTAATAGTCCAGGGTGTTGTGCTGGATGTGGCACACCGTGTGTCACTTCCTGTTATCTGTACTAGTACTCGGTACAATACGGGTGTCACAGGTTTAGGGTTTCCGGCATAAAGCCGAGACTATCTTATGTTTATTTACACTTATGAGAAACACCGAAAGTGAAAGCATTCTGACTATAACCCAATATATACCCGTAGTAATATATCTAACATCTCCGACACTAAGTCGCGTAGGGTTCTACCTATTCCGATGGCTTCATAATCTGGATGTGTTAGAGGCATATCCATTAGTTCATCAAATTCCTCAACGGTCAGGCGGCAAGCTGTGATGAAGTCCGCATAACCGGCACGGTGAATCTCTGCCAATTCTCGCATGTCGGCATACATTCCCGTCTTAGGCAAGTCTGCAAAGGACCGCTTGCTTGTTAACAGATCGGTGCTCTCAGCCAATCTGTCCCTGAGCTTGCGCTTTCTCATCGTCGTAGCCTTTTCTGATTCGCGCAAGAGGTTGGGCATGTCACCGCCGTCTTCGGATAGATAAGATTCTCCAACCAGAGCAACCAGAAATTCTCTCTCGCTCGACAACAACCCGTCCGATACACTTTGAGAGCGTTTCAATTTCTCCATTATTATGAAGGCTACAACCATCCCTAGGTCTTCGTCTTCATCATCGTCGCCAGGCCTCTCACGGTCTGGTGACATTTCTTCGCGTTCTGACTGATCCGATATCCACATCAGTTGATGGAAACACCGAAATGCTTCCAGTATAATTATATTGTTGATCAGACAATATAATTATATCGGGCAACAACCTCCCGACGAGATCCAGACGGGACTTGAACCTGCGCGCTCAAGGTGCAAGTCCAACACATAGCGCCCTACGCCTCAGCGCTATGTCATCAGATCTGATGACATAGCTGTTGCCCGATATAATTATATTGTCTGATCAACAATATAATTATACTGGAAGCATTTCGGTGTTTCCATCATCAGTGCCTGAGTTTTCTTAATATTCATCCAACGATCCACGACAGGTTGGGGAGTTGTTCGCAGGTCGAGGACTTTTGGGTCGTTGAGAGGAACCAACTTCCCCGTTATTATCTTGCATGCCCCACACATAGCGACGTTGGGTTTCCCAATGCGAGGAGTCGGGATGAGTTTGCACCCGAACCGTGGTCCGTGGTAAATGAAGATCGGCAACGACCGGAGTTGGGTCTATGATAACATGCCCACCGGTCGGATGCTCAGCGGATGGCTCGTGAAAGTGCGCGGTTTCGGACGCATGGAAGGACGGTGCTTCCGTAGGAGGGATCGGGTTCTCGATAGCAAGCGATAAGGAAGCCGCGACGGAAGAAACAAGCATACAACACTGTTGCAAACATAGCCATGCCTATAGAGCGCCAAGGTCCCATCATTGTGTTTGTGGGTCTCGCCCTCCAAAAATGTATTCTCCGTCGCTACCTTCGTTGAAGTATGGAACAACCGAGGTAAGACGTAGAACTTACAGCTCATCTACCAAACTCAAAGTAAAAATGATTTGCTAGCCTTGACATCTTGTTAGCTTGCACGTGGCGTGTCGGTGCGTTGTCATCCCGATGCCATCGCCTGTTTGGTTCGGCTCGAGATCTTTGCATTTGCCTTGGCTCTGATGAACTTTTCACGGGAATTCGGTCGGGAGCGTCTGAACGATTCGGACGGCGGCTGACACCGGCCGGGGTAACGGTTCTCGATGTCATCATCTAGGAAGTTCAAAAATTAATATGCAAAAGGGACAGGGTACGGGCGCCGGGAACTTGTCCAACTTTTCCGATGACACATGATGACTGCATGTCACGGCTGCGTCTATCGCGCGAGAGACAACGACACAGTGACCGCAATGAACGTCGCCGGCGGTAGCAGACGGTGAACACATCGACATCGCGGACACCATTGCCGCTGCCGATGCCGTTGCGTGACTGCTTACTCGTTACAGTACTCGTTCTTCGTTGACCCATCACAATCCGCAGTTGCATCGTAAAATTCTTCAGCTACAATACGCAATTTCTTCAACGTTCCTCCGCCTCATGGGGCGAACGGTGCTGTGACTGCTGTGATACACGCAGGGATTTCCAAAGTGCTCGGCTACTTTTATTTTTCAGTTCGCTTATCATAATGTGTAAACTTACGATACTATGTGTGCGCAGGTCATGTCGCAGGTATCCGATTGCGAGGAGGGACGCGCGCTCTTGAGATGTGGAAGTCGAGGTTGGCGTATGCCAACCTTGCTTGGGATGAAACCCAACCATATCGAACGTATCCCAGCGCCCGTACCCTGTCCCTATGCAAAAACTGTACTGTATTGGAGGAGCCAGGAGGACTGGAGTAAACATGGAAAAACTAGTGAAGAGAAACATGCGGCATCTGTCGGCTCTATCCTCTGAGTGACCCGAATCCTCTATCGAACCCCCGACGATGACTCGATGACGCTGCACGCTCTGACACGAGTTTTTTTTGGTATAATGATATTATTTAAGTATAAGAGGTAGTTATAGCCGCCACGTCACTGCCGCCTCCGGCACAATCCAGAGCATATAGTCTGACGTGGCAGCTATAACTACCTTGTCGCTCGCTCGTCTTCGACTGATCCTACGGTCGCACTGCTCGCTCAGACCCGAATGCTATTTCTTGCCACGTCGCTATCATAACTTTTGAGCTCTGTTTCCAAATCCTTGATGCTGTCGCGACATTTTGCTCTCTCCTCCCGAAATTTGGAAACGAAGCGACAACATCGTCAGGGAAGATATCTTACCGCGATTGGCCGGCCCCGGGCCGAACTCAGTCGCCAAAAAGAGGTCCGGGCCGACGTGGGGCCGATGGAGAAATCGTCTTGGGGCCGAACCGCATTCACCCTGGAAATGACCCAAAATGGTGCTGGCCGATTGGGCCGACATCGGGCCGATCGTACAAATCGTTGGATGCCCACCTCAATTTAGCCGGGCCGAATCGAACGGGACTGGGCCGACTGGGGGCCGAACGTATTTCGAAATATCAGGCTCAGCGAGATTGGACCGACTCGGGGCCGATCCGTAATCTGAAAAGAAAAAAGAAAAAATTACGCCCCTGGATCCGTAATCTGATCCATATCGCGAGTACCGTGAGCTTGACCGCGAGTACTCGCGATTTTCTCCCATCCGAAGGGCCATATGCTACAAGTTGCATGCTACGAGTTGCAGCGAGCGGAGAGAATTCACTCATTCTACAAGTAGGTTTTCAGCGCAGACCGTCGGAGCAGTATGGTATTACGAAGCAGAATGGAGCTCGTTTTTTTACCTCTATTTTTCTTTACTACAGTTTCCTACGTTTCGGCGTCTCCTACTGCTGGGAGTGGTTCTTCTTCAGTTTTGGAAACAGGTTCCTCAATCGGACAGATTGATCTCACCGTGCGAGAACAGGAGTTCATTAATTTAGAAGAAGAGATCCCCGCTTTTCAACACAATTTTTTCTTCGCTCAGCGTCCGATATTCTTTTCTTCAGACCCCTCGCATGGCAAAACAGATACATATCTTATCGAAGATCAGATTCCTTACGCCACGCAGAATGTCTCTGGCCTCACTTGGGCTGGGGAGCACAACACTGTTTCTGCAATTCAAGACGCTGCCATCACAGAAACAGAAACAGAAACAGAAACAGAAACAGAAACATGTTACATCGAGCATTTGGAAACAACATCGAGCAGCCCGCGACAGCCCGCGACAGCCCGCGACAGCCCGCGACAGCCCGCGACAGCCGATTCAGTCGCGTTTTTTGCGCGGTTCGTTATAAGAGAGTAGATATATAGCAATATATGTACTGCCAGAAGAATGTCAAAAGCACAGTGAGATAGGGTTCTCGGTTGTCTAAAGTCGGATTAAACTGTAAGATAATCGGGTTTAAGCTGGCGGACGGGCCGTGACACACGAGCGGAGCAAAGAGCAGGCACTGCAAGTGACATCCGAGCAGGCGAGGGGTGACACAGGGCACCACAGACCTCCCCCCTTATGGGGGGTGAAAGTCAGTGTTCGCATGACACCACCTCACCCCGAAGGTGGGAGGTGCACTGCAGGGCCAGCCGGTACTCCCGGGCAGGCGGCTAGGAGAAATGTAATGTTTCCCTAGTTACTAGCTAACTCGTGATGTGTCAATTGAGGGTGTCAATCTAAGCAGGCTAAAAACGGCGGCGGCGGCGCTCTCAATGGTGTGAAGCACCAGCCCATCGTCGTGGATCAACCGATGCCCAAGCGAGGCCAAAGCCCACAACGGCGTGGCACCACCAGAGCGGATGAGCCGAAGTAGGGGGGGCGAGAAGGGCGAAGGTGGAAAATGCGGTGAGTGTGCCCAACGAACGCGCTGCACACAGCAAAGGCGAGGATCGAGGAATTGGAATGGGAGTGGGCGGTGGTGATAACACCACCACACACCACCAGATGACGGCCAAGGGATGCGTCGGGTGAAAGCGGAGAATGCGGAGAGGCGAGGTCGTAGGAGTCAAAGTCCTTGTCGTCGATCAAGGCGAAAATGTCGGAGTCGAGGTTGGTGCCTGGCGAACAAGCTCCACCAGACACCACTAGGTCGCAACCAGGGGTAAGATGTTGTCGATGTAGTCGTAAAAATACCAACGCTGAACGTGTAGCGGCCATACGTACACGCTGGAGTGAGGCGGCCATGGCCACAGACTGCAGACTGCAGAATCTGCAAACCCAATGATAGGGTTCCCAAGCGAAAAAATAACTTGTCGTAAAATCAACCGAATCCAGTGATGGAAGGGTCAATTGGGGGTAGATTTTCGCGGGGAACGCGGCGGTGAGGTCAAAAACGTCGTGCGGAAAGCCAATTTTCCGGCAGCAGAGGTGCTGCTGGCCAGAGTGTCGAAGGCGCAACGTAAAATCTCGTAAAACCAACCAAATCAGATGATGAAAAGGTCAAAATGTAGTAGAATTTCGCGGGGAAAACGTCGGCGAAGTCAAAATAGGCGTAAGGTAAGCCACTTTTGCTGCAGTTCAGGTGCTACGTCCAGAGGTTGAAGAACACAAAGGAATTGTCGGTTATAAAGTAGTGTCGGTCCAGTTGAAATTTGACGCACGGAAAGTGCGTTAAGTGCTGGAAAATGTCGGATTGTCGGTAAAAAAATGTCGGAAGTGACCGATGTGAAAACAAGCCGGTCGTTGTCGGAAGTGTCGGCTAGTAAGTGTCGGCTAGTAAATGTCGGCTAGTAAATGTCGGAATTGTCGGCTAGTATAGAATCACAGGGCGCGAAGCGGACGGAAGACTGACGAAAACACCACCACTGAACGTGGGTGGGCTATAACCTTATAAGAAAGTAGATATATAGCAATATATGTACTGCCAGAAGAATGTCAAAAGCACAGTGAGATAGGGTTCTCGGTTGTCTAAAGTCGGATTAAACTGTAAGATAATCGGGTTTAAGCTGGCGGACGGACCGTGACACACGAGCGGAGCAAAGAGCAGGCACTGCAAGTGACATCCGAGCAGGCGAGGGGTGACACAGGGCACCACAGACCTCCCCCTTTATGGGGGGTGAAAGTCAGTGTTCCCATGA
>LGRX02000559.1:9834-27899 GCA_001247695.2 Cymbomonas tetramitiformis | reverse complement strand
GTCATTTTAATCTACATCGGGTGACATATCATTTTAATCTACATCGGGGGGCGACATCTCATTTTAATCCACATCGGGTGTAGACATCTCAGTTTAATCCACATCGGGGGTATGCATTACATTCAACGTAAGGATATAATGTAAACGAAATATAACTATGCAAATCCAACCGGTAGATATGTAAATCATATCGCGATGAAAATATCTACCGGTTGGATTTGCAAAATAATGTTTTTTGGAGCGTCCGGCATTGAAAAACTGTTTCATTTCGCCAAACAAGACAGTCTTTCATCGTTTGCGGCACCAAAAAACATTATTTCGCAAATCCAACCGGTAGATATGTGAATCATATCGCGATAAAAATATCTACCGGTTGGATTTGCAAAATAATGTTTTTTGGAGCGTCCAGCAGTGAAAAACTGTTTCATTTCGCCAAACAAGACAGTCTTTCATCGTTTGCGGCACCAAAAAAACATTATTTCGCAAATCCAACCGGTAGATATGCTCATCGTAATACGAGTTGCATATCTACCGGTTGAATTTGCGTAGTTATGTTTTATTCACATTATATCGTTGCGTGTGTCTTCTGTCTACGCATGCTATGAAATGTCAACCCCCGATGTGGATTAAAATGAGATGTCTACACCCGATGTGAAACGTTTAGGCTTGTCAGCCCCCGATGTGGATTAAAATCAAATGTCGGCCCCCGATGTGGATTAAAATGGGATGTCTGCCCCCGATGTGGATTAAAATCAAATGTCGGCACCCGATGTGGATTAAAATGAAGTGTCTGCCCCGATGTGGATTAAAATGAGATGTCGGCCCCCGATGTGGATTAAAATGAAATGTCGGCCCCCGATGTAGACTTATCCCTATTATTATTATGATAATTAAAAGTTTTGCGCGAGTCGAGGAAGGGGCGACTCTAGACGTCTCGAGTCTGAGTACAAGTACAAACAAGTTTTTGCTGTAGCACTAGTTTCCCGGTGACGTAAATCACATAGCTACACCGAGTATACCACCCAACATAAGTTTTTAGATAATTATCGGACACCTAAATATGACCCCAAAGCACTCATTTACCGACTATATCGAAAAACGCGGCCTATGGCCCAAATTCACTTCGGTCCTTGTGGGAGGACCGGATCTTCGGGCAGTAGCCATAGAATGTCCTTGAAGACTTTTTCACAACCTCTCTAACTTGATCTCTATGGGCTTCTCTATACCGCTTTCGAGCGACTTTCAAGGCTTCGCTACGAGCCATTATTGATATATACATGCAATATAACCTTTAAGTTTTTTATTTGTCATAAAGTGAGATTTAAATTTACTATATACATCAATTTCCAATTATGACAAGGTCTTCAAGTTGAAATCGCAAAAAATTGAGCCCGAGATTATAAATCCTAAATGACCAATTAGGGTTTGTCACAAAGTGGGAATTAATATTACTATATACATCAATCTCTAATTGTGACAAATGACGCCAAAGACAGCCAAAAGTTGCTCAAACATGATCGAAAAATTCGAAAAATGATCCGAAAATGTCAAAATCGCAAAAAATTGAGCCGGAGATTTCAAACCCTAAATTACTGATATGGGTTTGTCACAAAGTGCAACTTAATATTACTATATACATCAATCTCACTTTATGACGCCCGCGAAAAATACTGCCTAAAAATGGGCGAAAACAGAGCCCAAAAACGTCAAAAACTGCAGTCTGCATATCGCGAAATGTTTTCATTTTTTCTCTACCTTTTCATAGTCACAACTCGTCTGACAATTTTTTCCATGACTGTCATCATTTTTTTACCGTCCGGTTGATGACCCGAGTGATCATCTAACCGACTCGCAACCGACTCGCAACCGACTCGCAACCGACTCGCAAGTGACCCGCAAGCGACTCATTCCGGCGATTTGGTTTAAAATTCAGAAATTTGCATATGAAGCACTCAATGCATGTAAGTTTGAATCGGGAGATCCTAAAAACTGCTACGCAATCAGAAGAAGCCTCTTAGATATCTTGGTGGATGACAGAAATCTGGACAAAAACGGTTGTGAACTTTTCTCCAACCCTCTAAATGCCCACCCTAGAATTCACTCGAGAAGATGCATACCCACCACAAGAATGAAAAAAAGCCCTCAGGCCCTTCTGCCATCATGGGAAAATTGGCTTTGATGGTCTCGCTTGGGATGCCTACGTGGACCCGATTACAGGCATTGGCAGAATCGTTTATGGAAATCCCCCCTTCGATGGGAAAGATAAGGGCAAATCTTCGGCGGTCATGACTACCTTGGAAATGGGACATAAAGCGGCCAACACCGTCCCTGGATTTTCAGGAACGTGGATCCTTCCGCTGTCTCCCAAAAACCAAAAAAGATGGTTCGATAAAGGCTTTAAACTTGTTTTCAGATTCCCGCATAACACTATCCCATTTATCCCACATGGCTATTGGACGGGTGATGACCCCTACGTTCTTCCAGGCGGTGGATGCTATAAGGATGACTTTTCGGATGTTGTTATCATAGCTATAGACAGTGCACCCAGTGATACTCAACCAGCCTTTGACTGGAGGCCTACACAGGAAAAGATTGCCAGGTGGTTCCTTAACGTCCTTCCCAAGTCCAGAATCACGAAGAAGAGGCTAGAATACACAGGAGTCAGCCCCGATATTTGGAATGAAGTTTTGAACGAAAGCGACAAGGTACTTCCCTCTTCGCTGTGTCCGTGGCCCACTCAAGACCCTCCTTATCATCAGAGTGATATTGAGTCCTATTATGGTGGTCACCACGACACGACAATCACAAATGCAAATTCCAAGCCCTTCATAAGCACCGTGAAATGGCCCAAAGTTCTTACACTCATGGGATACCTCCCTCCTCTTTTTGGTACGGTCCTTAACACGATAGGTGTTCCTCGTGGTAAGATTAAACCACTCCTTAAAAAACTTTCAAGAATCTGTAGGCGACACACCAAGAACAGGCGAGATGTGTTTCTGTTAAACACCACCACCACCTTCAACACTGACCCACATACAATTGACATCTCGAGCAATGAAACCATGACAGAAACAGAAGCCGTGCAACAGTCAAACGACTTTCTTCAAACCCTCCTGCAATAATTTTCAAAAGTCTTGCAATATAAGATGTTTTGGGAGCTGACGCCCAAACGAGACCCCAAGGGGAGGGGCCGTCCCCCCCCTCCCCTCCCGCCACCCCCTCTCCCCGCCCCACCCTGGCCACCTTCCTCAACGTCTCCAATAACCCCCTTAATTCTTCGACTTCCCTCCCCACCGCCCAGATTCAGCCACCCCTCCACTCACCCGGCCATGGCTGCTTCTCCATCTTCTAGAGTTTTTTATTGCCTAGCACCGAGCTTTTTCTCTAGATGTCACCCTGCTGAAAAGCGGGTTGAGCCCTTTTATGGGCGCGCTATAGCAGAGGGAGTAGCCCCTGGTGTTTTCACTAGCCTGCTTTGCGGCAGGGATACCGCACTCTCAGGACTTTGTCCCCTTTGCTAGCGTAAATGTTTTATTATATTATTATTATATATTGCAGGATATAAATATATAAATACAACAATAAACATGCCAAGAAATTTTCAAAATTTACGTGGAGAAGTATTGAAATTTAATCTAAAACGAATTACGAAACTTTATTTATATCACAGACATATATATATATATATATATTACGCCGATTTTATAGAAATATAAGTATCTATATTGCTTTGCCGATTCCATAGAAATGTATATATAACTATTATAAACGTATATTTCAGTATTCATATATATAAGTCCTAGTAATATCAAATGCGAAATACTTATTTCATTATTCTTTCCCCCGAAATTCTATATTTATACGCCAGACTTATTGTAAACCACAAGATATGTACATAGATCTGACGATTCATAAATTTATTCAGCACGCGGAATTAAAATAGTAAGACGAAATCGCCCGAACGAATCAGAGAGAGGCATCGTCTGTATTTAGCAAAACAAATCAAAATAAATGCATAAACAGTGCAGAAAAATCAATGAAAACAGCATGTGTACACTTTGACCGTATTGGACACACGTCCGTTGTGAAAGTACACGTTTTAGGGTTGCCTATCTTATGTTTCAACGATGGAAAGCGAAGTTTACACTTAAATGATCGTATTATGAACTCCCCCAAAAATTCTATGTCGTCATAAGATAATGAAAGAGAAAGGAGAAAAAGGAAATATGGGCGTTGATCAAGTTTTGTCATAAAGAGAAACTTAAAATTACTATATACACCATTCTCAGTTTATGACAAGGATCGCAATCGCAAAAAAAGCATGAAACGCCAAAATATTTTAGGTAACCATTGCCTCACTTTTTCAACAAATCACAACTAATTTCCGCAGCTGTACCTGCGTGTCAGAAAGTGAACCTTAGATTTACTATAATGATGATTCTCAGATAACGACAAGCATGGCAACCCGTAATCCCATCAGCTCCGATCACACAATTCCAGAAATCTACATAAGTTCACGTGCTGTGTACACCGATCACAGATGTGGGTCAAATCGCATTGTGAGAAAAAATTACAGATCAGTCTACACAAATTAACAGTTGTCACAAACAAAAACTTATATTCACTATAATAGTAATTCTCTAATTATGACAAGCTGAAAAGGAACAATCTTTGATTGTTCCCGGAGCCAGATCACAGATTTCCAAATCGCAGAAAAGAAACAATCATAGATTGTTTCCGATTTCCCGATGTCACAAACAGAAATTTATACTTACTATAATGATAATTCTCAGTTAATGACAAGCCGTGTTTCCAGATCGCAGATTTTTCAGAAATTTACATAAGTTCACAAACCATGATAAAATCGCAGAAATTCCAGAAATCTACATAAGTTCACAGTCTACATTTATAGCTGTCACAAAGTGGAACTTATATTTACTATGATGATAATTCTCAGATAATGACAACATATCAACAATAACTAACTTGCGAGCTGGGAAGCGAGCAATGCAGGCGGGCATGGGCGGTAAGTAGGTGGTATTATGTAAAGATCGTGGTGTCGACTTATGCAGATCTGCCATAGATAACCGTAGGTACTCACTACATGGGAAGCGTTCCGAAATACTAGGAAATCCTGTCAAACTACAGAAGGTACTTAAGGAATACAGTTGTATTTTATAAGGATTGTCACCCTCTACACGCTTCCCATGTAGTCTGTTGATGTATACTCAATGCGATAACCACAAATTTGTTCAGCATTGAAATCTGATTATTACGAGTACATGCACACTCCCTTGCATCCATTTCAAATAGGCAAAAGCAAATTTCAATTTATCTGGTTCTTGACTATGTCCTTACAAGGGGACATACTATCTCGCACCAATCATTAAAATTAAAAGCACATACAAACAACAGCTGGTTAATCTACCGTTGCATCCTCTGGTTGGAAGCTTCTGTATCTGTTAATCCGGTTGTTCTATCACTTGTTGATAAAGCGTAAAGGCCATATGATCAACTACTCCCCGAAGCCTGTTCAGCATTTGAAGGTCCCCATTGGGAAGAAGATATATATGATTATAATACATGTCATAATTTTCTAAAGGTGTTCTCAAACACTTATTTGATAGGGGGTGTAACATCTATTCCTGGCCCTCGACAATGGACTCCACGCGCAGCAACACGAAACCCACAGCGAGACCCTGTTTCATACCCAAGAAGAAGAAGAAGATGAGAAACAAAACTTAAACTAAGTGGTAAGAAACTATAGGCTGCCAGTCTCGAAGGTAGTTCCCCTTTTATCTCCAGACAGATCAACACGATAAAATAAAACGTGTGATGAGGCGCACTATGTATACACGCCATGTACACCCCCAACGCGCGCACACACTGCTACTTACAGAGGAAAAAGTAAATCCGAAAGACTTACCGCAAGGGTGCAAGCGAAGCAGGTGGAGGCGACGCGGGCGATCTCGGGACCCAAGTTGGCGAGCTCGGCAACCTCCACGGCCATAGCGTTCACCTGGGCGGTAACACACAGTGAGGTCCACGAACACGCATACTCTCCGTAGAGAAACATAATGCTCGTTCCGTCATAGCAGGTCTCTTTCCGCACAGTACGGGGGGCACGGGGACTTGCGTCCTCCAACACCCGCAATAAAATAACTAATATTCAGCGTGCGGCGGAGAAAAAGCCTGCAAGATTGCGGCGGTAACTGTTTTCAGGGCCAAGCCTAGATGTGATAAAGACTTTCGGAAAACCGTGTAAAACTTCTAGGAGATAAGCAGATCTGATGTGCTCAACGAGCCCAAGTACTACCTCAAGGACGGACACTGTGTTCTTGGGTTCAGCGGTGTGCGCACCTTAACGGCCTCGCGGCGGGCAACAGCGCGGGTGGAGCGGGCCACGAGCTTCTGGCTCACGGAAACCTTGGAGCTGGAGGAGACCCACAAATCGGGAATGCACGTGAGCAAAGTGGGATGTAGTGTACAGCGGCCCCAATAACATTTCATACAAGTTAATGTGAAGTCCGCGCCGTGCCTGAGACCGTTGCGTTACTGCAAGTTTTTGGCTGTGAAAAATACGTATGATGCGTGGCCTAGACACTTACTCTAAATCTATAAGAGTAAACCAACTCTACACTGTCACCCCTCGATACCCTGCACTTCAGCCTATTAAGTTTGCAAAGAACACACCTCCTGAGTGCGGGCACACCCTTGGGCGCCGCCCTGCTCCAGCGCAACACAAACAATTTATATTCAGCCCGCCGTCTGCATATTTCCACTCAGCTTCCAGAGCGAAGCAAGTTGTATTAGTCGGTGGTTAAATGGTTTACACCCAAGTGGCATCCCTCGCGTTCTGATGCTCGATATGTGTTGTGGAAACTGTGCGAGCACCGGAGACCTGTAAAAAGAGAAACTGTCCAAAGCAATCATAACATTTCGCAGGCAGTAAGTATGCATCATGCAATACGTGGGTATGGTCACTGGCCTGCCAACTCCGTAATTTAGTCACATATGAAGTTTGCCACCCTCAAAGATGGGGACAGCGACGAGATGGCAGAGCAGCACAGAAGATTGAGTTGCGCGCTAACCTGGCGGAAGGGGTAGAAACCCGGGCGACGGGGGCAACAACAACGGATGCAGCAATGGCGGCCATTTTTTATTCAATGAAGTGGAAATGTGAGTGAGGGGAATGGATGTGGAAGCGTGCTGTGATTGTAGGCAAGGACCTCTCTCCTCAGTTCTCACCCATAAGCCGTGGCTTGCAATCTGGATGGTCATCCAATGAGAGACTGTTCGCGCGGATTGCAACTCTGGAATGAGAATGTTACTGATTGAAGATTTTTTGAGCTCCGATTACCGTCAGATTGGAAACCGGAGGACATCGGATAGGTTTGAGAGGATTTACGGCGCCATCTGGAAATCGAAAATGTAAATCGATTTCCACGTTGCCAAATAGATTCGCTTTGGGCATGTCCAATTCAACGTTGCCAAATCTGATGTGGCACCGGCGATTGCTCACTCTTTCCACACATCGCCAGTCATTATTTAAGCCCGCCTGCAAATATTAATATATCGAGACTTCGATTGAAGGGTGGGTGACACAGTAATCGATCGGGATACATGTCTATCTCTATGACCCGAGCCCGAGCCCTTCCCTTGTCAAGCGAGTGTGTCACAGTGTTATCTTATTATGTCGTGTCATAACTTTAAACTTATCGCAAATCTTTGACATGGAGGTCACAGACGTAGACGCCTCGTGAACGATTGTTATTGGTAATTAGAGAAAGGGTAAAGGTAGATGCGCTGGAGGTTCACGGAACATGACAGACGTCATCGCGACTGTCATGTGACGGAATCACAGGTTCGATGAGACACAGCCGGCGAACCGGTTTTTAAATTCATTTCTTCATTTCTGATTTCATGCCAAGCCCATTGATCACGCGATTTGCTGTGACACTATTTTCGTACTCTTAACTCTACAGTATCGTTCGCGGTCCGTTGAGCTTGACCACACTAAGAAAGAAGGTTGGTGCCCACAACCGTCAGAAACAATCCTTCGCCTAACACGGCGAGCAGTCTGTGAGGCTGCTATGATACTTTCCTGAATTGTTCACGTGTTTTGCTTGTGATATTTGTTTTGCGTCTTGCTGTTTCATCATTCGACGGAGTGTGCAGGTGGGATTAGCAGCGCATGTTTTGTAAAGCAACTTTCCCTTTTCGCCAATAGGCACGCACCTCGTGATGTGAGATTCTAAGTTGGCATTTGTCAACTTAGCTTGGGATGAAACCCAACCACATCGGACTCGTGGTCACTTGTTCATTTGGTCACCTTGAATATGTAAGCAAAGTTTGAGGAGCAACGACTTAGTATAAGGCATCGGCTGTTTTATTTTTATGGGTTTGTAGCTAATTTGCGACCTCCGTTGAGGTGTGGAAGTCGAGGTTGGTGTATGCCAACCTTGCTTGGGCTCAAACCCAACCACATCGGACTCATATTGATATCTTTGATGTAGCTTCAGTAGTTATGCAAAGTTGCGTCTTATGTGAGGATTATATCATAGTCTTAGGTTGAATTCGTTTTTGGGTTCACGGAAAGTGCATACACTCCAATCATCTTTGCTTACATACCTTAATCTTTACGCAACCTGCGGCTTCGTCGTTGTGTGTATCAATAGAAGTATGTTCAAGCAATACAACTACCAAGTGTGAGGTGTATTGCGTGGCTCCAAGGGAATGGCTGAATTTCTTTTTGGGTTCGAAGATAATAACTTCAATCCCAAAAAAGAAATCAGCCTAAGACCCATCCCAACTTCAACAAAAAACATATAACGCATGGCAGTGAAGTTAAAAAAAGTGTGAATGAGATGAGTCCGATGTGGTTGGGTTTGAGCCCAAGCAAGGTTGGCATACACCAACCTCGACTTCCACACCTCAAGAGGTCGCAAATTAGCTACAAACCCATAAAAATAAAACAGCCGATGCCTTATACTAAGTTGATGCTCCTCAAACTTTGCTTACATATTCAAGGTGACCAAATGAACAAGTGACCACGAGTCCGATGTGGTTGGGTTTCATCCCAAGCTAAGTTGACAAATGCCAACTTAGAATTCCACATCACGAGGTGCGTGCCTATTGGCGAAAAGGGAAAGTTGCTTTACAAAATATGCGCTGCTAATCCCACCTGCACACTCCGTCGAATGATGAAACAGCAAGACGCAAAACAAGTATCACAAGCAAAACACGTGAACAATTCAAGAAAGTATCATAGCAGCCTCACAGACTGCTCGCCCTGTTTATAGGCGAAGGATTGTTTCTGACGGTTGTAGGCGCCAACCTTCTTTCTTAGTGTGGTCAAGCTCAACGACCGCAACGATAGAGTTAAGAGTGCGAAAATAGTGTCACAGCAAAACCTAAACGCGTGATCAATGGGCTTGGCATGAAACGTCAGAAATGAAGAAATGAATTAAAAAACTGATGGTTTTCTAATCGGCTACGGCTACAGAGCCGACAAATGACACATTTGTAGTGGAAACTCGGCCGCTGCACTGCGTGTGGAAATTATAATGACATACGACTACCCTGTACTACCCTAGCCCAAATCGGTACCCACAAGGTCCCACCTCTCACGGATGCTATCCCAAGGGGTACCCACACTCCCGACACCACGAGACATAAAATATCCGGCTCTCTCACTCAGAGTTAGGCTACGGTTCAAATACTTAGCTGGGGCTGAAACCCTCCAAAGCTACAAGGTACCTGCTCATCGCAAGTCAGGTATGTTGGCAATGCACCAACACCCAGCTAAGCCTACTGTACAGCACTTAAGCAGGAACTAGCATGAGGGTCCTTCGCAGGCCCCCATGAGGGATAACTGTTGCCAGCCTCTGCCAAAACAGTCAGTACTGCACAGGTGCAATGCCGCAGCCTACTCTCTACGGAGCCTAACAAAGATCCGTCTGCCCTTCTGCGGGCCAAAAGACAATCTTCCATCCCATCGCTGCTAGCGCACTCCGATCACCGCTGCCACGGTGCTACCTGCTCAAGGGTGGGGGGCGGGACTTCCACACAGTTAATCAGAACACGGCAAGAAGCCTTCTCAGTCACTGAGACGGCTCTTATGGCCTCCGACCGATTAGAAAACCTCAGTTTTCAGATCGGTTCCCGGTGACTGTCATACTTCCAGTCACCTGTCACAGATCAGAAAACCCTCAGTTTTCTAATCGGCTACGGCTACAGAGCCGACAAATGACACATTTGTAGTGGAAACTCGGCCGCTGCAAACCCACAAAGATCACCACAAAGCAGTGCGGAAAAGGGGCAAAGAAACTCAACCAGCATTGCAACTCAGCAAGACCGCCCTGCTGCCTGCCGAAACCAGAAGCCCAAACCTGCAAAATTTACCGACAGCATTAAGACAACACAGCAAAAACAATCGGAGTTAAGCACTCACATCGACACTCCGTCAAAACATCAAAACTCACAATCGCGGCAACGACGCCAAAACGCGTCCACGAGACACATCGTCCCAAGAAAGCATCTACGCATCAAAGAAAGCACAATTAAGAAACTTGAAAAGCACTCAAACAAAAACTCGCACAATTCACACCACGCGAGACTCGTGCTCGCTTACAACGGCATCACGCCATACAAATTAGGGTTCTTCAAAATTCATTCCTACGTCTGGCAATTCCGCACAGACCAAAGTTCATTGCGATCACACGCCGACGTACGGCAACGGCACTCATGGCCAACGGCACTCATGGCCACACGGTCAAAATCCACCACGTCCACGGCCACGACCAGCACCGCGAGGCAGGGTACAGTCGTTCTGGTGGTGCCCCCATTGGCGGCAATTCCAGCACTGGATCCTCACACCATCTTGGGGCAAAGGAGGGGAAGGTACATTCACAACAAGATGTTCATAAGAAAAACGCTCCCCTGCTGAATTCCCCCTCGGCTGGTCGCGCTGTTTTGCTGCAGCAGCAGCCACCTGCTTCTCCGCCTTCACCAACTTCTCGGCTTTTCGCATCGCCTTGTCTTCCTCCTCGTTGTCAACATATGAGCGCAACTCCAACTTCTCGCACATCGGCCAACCCAACTCAGGCCCCTTGTCGCTGACCATTGCCAACATTTTGGCACGAGCTCGTGCTCGCTCCCTGCCCTTCTCAGCCAGTCCATTACACGCTCAAGGGCCCTAATCGCGTCCTCAGGCAGCTCCAAACCCACCACCAATTGCTGAACGTCCTTCACCGCTGCCACCGTCGTGACGTGAGCGACGTAGTGGTGCTGGACCTCAGCATACTGCTTGCGCAGCCCCTTGTCCTTGTCCTTTTCGTTCGTGGCCCTAGTCAGCTCCACACGATCAGACCCTGGAAAGTTCTCCAGGTCCACAGGCATTTCCCAAGGGCGCCCACGCTTTCCAGCCGCTTGAGTCGCGTCCCCCAACAATTGCGCTAACCGATTGGTAAAGCGACCCATTTGGACCATCAACTTCCCCTGCTCAGGCGTAAGCTCCTCTCCCTCACCAAAAGCAACAATCGCTGCCACATACTGAGGTCGCGCCTCCAACTCCGTAATCTTGAGCTGGCATTTCTCAGCGTCCGTGTACCACTCCATTCCGCGCACAATATAGATAAAAAATTCTCAACTGCGCTACGCAATCAACGAACAAATTCTCACTACGGAACGCGCAGCGAGACACTTCCACACAGTTAATCAGAACACGGCAAGAAGCCTTCTCAGTCACTGAGACGGCTCTTATGGCCTCCGACCGATTAGAAAACCTCAGTTTTCAGATCGGTTCCCGGTGACTGTCATACTTCCAGTCACCTGTCACAGATCAGAAAACCCTCAGTTTTCTGATCAGTGTAGTATGACAGGCAGTATGAATGTCATACGGAGCAGATCTGAAAACTGAGGTTTTTTTAGATCAGTCGGAGGCCTTAAGAGGCCAGCTACGGACTGTGACGGCCTCTTGCCGTGTTACTGTGATTGTGTGGACTTCTCTTGCACCGGCCGGGTTCCATTCACATATGTGTCATATGTGTCATGCAAGCTGGGCGATGGAGCCGCAGCTGATTAGAAAACCGGTTCGCCGGCTGGTCTCATCGAACCTGTGATTCCGTCACATGACAGTCGCGATGACGTCTGTCATGTTCCGTGAACGATCACATCACATGTGATACGATCTGAAAATCTGCATTTCTTACTTCTGCCTTTATCCACGACCACGTCAACGCTCCCGTCTCGGTCTGGCCATCGTCACCGGTCAAAGGGAATCGAGACGACAAGTGTGTCACAGTCTCACAGTTGTCCTCGCTCGCTCGTCATCGACAACCAATGGTGATTTGCCATTTGTGCACTTACAAAAGTCGTATTGCAATGGCATCTTTGAGCTGGCATGTTCTGATTGGCTTTCCTGATAGTGGGTGCACATGGTAAGGGCCCTGCCAAAAAGCGTCAGGTAGAAAGGATGGTGTTCCCTCCTCATCCCAGTCGCAATACCATGGGAACGCCATTCGTCTTATCCCACCTTCACACAAGGGAAGCTTATGGGAGCCGATTCATGCGAAAGGTCGCCAAAAGAGAACAATCGTGCCGAACCGCGCAAAAAACGCGACTGAATCGACTGTCGCGGGCTGTCGCGGGCTGTCGCGGGCTGTCGCGGGCTGCTCGATGTTGTTTCCAAATGCTCGATGTTGTCGCTTCGTTTCCAAATTTCGGGAGGAGAGAGCAAAATGTCGAACAGCATCAAGGATTTGGAAACAGAGCTCAAAAGTTATGATAGTGACGTGGCAAGAAATAGCATTCGGGTCTGAGCGAGCAGTGCGACCGTAGGATCATGTGAGATATAATATACCGTATTATATCGGGTGGTCACTGAATCGTTCTCATACAAGTGTCAATTGATTATAAAGATAAACGAATATATAATGCATCTGTGACCTAGGTACCTGTCACCAAGTACTGTACGAGTACTTGTACAGTCGAACGGAGTCATGCAAGTTATGACCTACGGTGCACTGACTCCAGCACACCACCTTGTAACTGTACGGAGTGCTGTTCAGGTGGCAGAGAGCGGCTCACAGATAAACTCCAAAGTTCCGAAACAACAAACAGCTAGGAGCTGGAAACTGCTAGAGGGAGGCCTGTGCTTTAGCCAGGGCGGTCCCTTTCTAAAACTGCTGCTAGGATACTGCTTTCAAGCTAAGTTCCTACAGCTCAATTTTGCAGATACTCAGCCACTTTCAAAGTGGTCTACAAAGTTGCAGAGTTCACCAGAGTTGAAGAAGTTGTCAGTGTCAAAGATGTTCAACCAGAACCAGAGTCCAGAAGTCATAATCCAGAACCAGAGTCCAGAGCCAGAGTCCAGAACCAGAAGCCAGAATCATAATCCAGAAGCCAAGACCAGAAGCCAGAGGCAGGAGAAGACTCGTAGAGCAAAATTAGGAATTCCGAAAATTGAAAATCTGAACTCAAACCTGCCGAAACCAAAGAAGGAAAAGGAATGCCGAAAGTAAAACAGTACGGCAAGGCAGACAGACTGTTGGCAGTCACCCCAGTGGGATGTACCGCTGCGGTGAATTCAGGGTCTCGATCGAGCACCACCGAACCCTGAACCGCTGACACACATGCAAGACACATGAGTGCGGGCAGGGCTAGAGATGCAAAGGAGAAGACCCTCGGCAATGTTGCCACACCGACACGTGACCGTGTAGCCGGTGGGGCCGAGGGAATCTCGTCTCCGGAATAAGAAAAACCGTCGGAGTCGTTGTCATCGTCGATCACGGAAAGCTCTCCCGTGTGAATCGGCTCGTGAACCGAGTCAATCGAGCACAACTTAAGGGACGTGTTAGAGCATGCCGGCATTACCCGGTCCATAAAAGAGACATGGAGCGGCTCCTCGAAAGGGGACCCGAAAGAAGCAGGGTCCGATGCCGAAACCGGGTGGAGCCCAGCGTCTATCTCGTGATTGGCAGGTGGTGGCGCATCGCACACCACCTGCGGTACAGACAAAGTACCGATGTGCAGCGGTGGTTGCTTACCAGCGGCGGTAGCACCACCGACCTGTGCAGCCGTAGCCGCAGACCGCAGGGACTCAAGGACGCCCCGCGCATCCGAGAGCACACCCTCCATGCCGTCGCCCGAAGCACCATGACCCAAGCCCGCATAGTGGGCACGTAATCCCACGTCGTGCCGCACCGGGTAGGTGAAGGGCTCAGGATCGGTACGCACCAGTGGCTGGTCGTGCTCGTGGCATAAGTCAGCGAAGTCCTCGTCGTTCTCGTTGTCGAAGGCGGTTTGGAAGGCCGAAACCACCTCGTCCAAGTCCATGGCGGCATCACGTAGGTCAACATCGCACGAACCACACACCTCAGGGCGACGTGCAGTGTCGTGAAAGTGTCCAGGGCAGAGTGGGCACTCCTGTACGAAGGCCGAGGATGCTGAGTGAAACGAGATGCTCCTAGCACCTTGAAGGGATCGGGGTTCCACACCGTGGGGTGAAAACACTTTTGAAAAAATTGTCTAGGATGTGTAGGCGTCATGCGAGGGAAAGATCCATATTACATGAAACGGGAGTCATACCTGAGAGTGGCACCATAGAGGAAGCGCCCAGCATTCAAGAACTATGCACAAAAAATAGGAAAGAAAATGAGGTGGTAAAGGCCGCAGGGGAAATGCTAGGCAACTATGTAAACCCCCACCCTTCCCCCAGCCCCCATGGGGCTAGGGCCCCGTAGGGCTCCGGCTCTGCGGGGTTACCACTGGCCCAGGGGCCGGAGCACCCGTGGGCTTTTCTCACTTCATCACCACCACCGCCCACTCCGCTTCCATCACCATCGTGCATCAGCTCCACGACCTGCTGATGTTTTTTCCGACGCTGGTGGCAGACACGCTTAATTAGTGCCTTGTCACCCATGCTTCCATGCTCTGTGGAATGCTTCCTGCCTTGCAGACTGTCATGTATGAGGGGAACAGACTCGAGTAGATCGTTCCGAAGGCATTGCCTTACTCATCGACGTAAATGTTTTATTATTATTATTATTAGCACCTTGCGCCCTAATACCCTGAGGCCAATTCCCGCCTTTCGGGAGTGGGGATGCTCCGAAGCGGTGCTTCCATCCCACGCGACGGTCACGTCCGTGAAATTTACCGTCCGTACGACGGTTTCGCTCATCACGCCACTTGGACGGTGGAAATCTCACACCACCGCCTCCATGCGGACGGTGAGAATCATTCCGTGGCGGCGGCGTGTCTCGTGCAATCTCGCGCTCGTCATGACGGAGGGAGGCAAGCAGGGCAGAGGCCTCACCAATGATACGAGCGAATTCCTCGAGGAAGCCCGAGACGTCACTCGGCTCCCTGTCGCGATTATGAACAGCGCTGTGTCGTGGCGGGTGTCAGGGTGGCCAGGCTGCTGAGGTCTCGGGTGTGAGGGTTGGCGGAGTTTGGGCGCGCGGGCTGTTACGGGGGAAAAATTTTGTATATATAAAACGGAACGTGAAAGGTTCAGGAAACTGAGCAGAATCATGGAAAAGGCCCTATTCTGGGAATTTCGAACGTGCACGGGGCTGGTGAGCATCCCCAAAGGTTCTGACGGGCAACCTGACGAAAAGGTGCCCGGTCAGTGTAGGGTCCTCACAGGGGAAGGCGAAAAGGGGCAACTCAGGCCCAAGAACTACGCAACGAAGGCCGAACGGACTGCTGGGCTCGACTTCAAAAAGGATACCAAGGTCCAGCGGCCAGCAGAGACTAAATTCACAGCTCGCTCGGGCTGGCTGAAAAGGTTGAACTCAGCCCCCGAGCTGGGCCAACCAGCCCGAGTGGGAATGCCCAAAGCAGGTAGCAGCAGTCGGCGCTGAATTCACGGGGTCGGCTCGGGCCACAACAGCGAAAGCACACAGTTGGACAAGGTTTGAGAATTCATGGTGTCCGGGCAGAGATAGAGTGTGGTGAATCCACTCGGCAGTCATACAGCCGGAACGCGCGTGAATGCACACTTGAAAACGGCCAAAACGGGGTCCGGAAAGAGGAGCAGTCGCCTCTCTAGAGTCTGAAAAGTCGTCAGGGGTGTTGAGCTGTGACGTCGTCTGAAGTAGCCGAGCTTAGCCGAGCGTGCTGACTTTCCGAGCTTGTGCTGAATTCGGGTTTTTAAAACGGAAAGCCGCTGGCCGTCTCGGCGTCGCCGTGCACCTTCTCAACACTCTCAGGGTGGGAATTCACGGGAGTGCGAACTATCGCGCCTCACCTGAGAATTCCCTCGGGAACTTGGTAAAGAAAAGTGGTCGTAAACGACGAAGACGATGTCTTCGTGCGGACACGGAGAAGAAAGCAGCAGCGGCGTTAGTGAGTGAAGCTAAGGCTGAGCTGCGGCACGCACACATACCGCAAACGCACGCACGCACGCATGAATTCAGGGTACACTTTTGCGCGCCTGTTTATTGCTGTGAGGTGAATTCAGAGGTGTTCCAGGCTCCTTGGGTGCATAGCGGGTCCCTGCACGACTGTCCGTTCCTTGCAAGAAAACACGGAAAGCTTTCACCTAGCACACGGTGTCTCGGGCTTACCTCGACTGCGCGGAGCTGCGGCCTTTAGTGTTGCGGATTCGCCTTCCGTTATGCGAGTGTGGATCTACGCCTAGTCGGTGTGGCTGCGCGAGTGAGGTTGCGAGTTCGGGGTCACTGAATTCAGGCTATGCGCTACGTGCGGAGCGCGTATCAGACAAACTGTCCCTGACTGATTCAAACGGGCGCTGGGTGCGTGAGGATTTGCAACGTCGCTGTGAATTCAGCGAGGAAAAATATATTCGATACAAATTTACGCAAGGCCAAGATGATTTTGAAAGGTTCAGAGTTATCTGCAGAATGTTTTGAAATCGTCTCTATTCTCTTTAAGAGCTCTTTTCCTACAGCTGCAGCTAGGCGTTTTGCGTCTTCTCGGTTCGCGATGTTTCGCCTTCTCCAATCAGCGATCTGCTTCCTCATTTGAACTGTCGCCAAATGCTACATCCCGTTGGTGACTCTTGAGATACTACATTCTGACGCTAGCTGCTGTTGTGACGTGGTGTCACATGTGGGGCGTCCATGTCGAGTTGCCGTGAACTTCTGCGCTTGGGGCGCGGCGCAGTGCTTCGCGTTGTACTTGTCGGTGTTGCAGGTGCCAGCGGTGATCCGGTGCGGCGAGCCGGAGACTTCGTCCACGTGGCGCGGATGAGACGCTGTGGTGCCTGTGATATTCCTTGATCTTCACGAGGCCGTGGATGGGCTCAGCCTGGCCCGGCGGATGTCGCGCCACACCCGGTGGACTGTCGCCCAGTTCGTGCGAGCGGGAGCAGTTCAGAGAGAAAGCATTTTGTAGAACAGGAAATAGGTCTGAGCGAATGCAACTCGAGTTTGGCGTTGTTGTCGTACACGGTGACGTGGCTGTCGTGCTGCTGAATAACTGACTGGGGTGTTTTGGGTTGATGTAACGGCTGATACGCCATGGGTGGCGTCCGTGGTTGCTGTGCGAGGGTGCTGTTGTCGTGACGCGTCGTACCGTACCGCATTGGCGTGTTTTGGGTATAATTTAGATGCGTGACAAGCGTCATCGGGCGAATAACTGATTGTGAGGAAGGGGTTGTCTGAGGGGCACCACACTGATCGCGGGTTTCACGGAGTTTCGACTCGCGGAAGGGAATGGGCCTGTGAGATTTGCCCCTGTAAGAGTAGCGGTCAGAAAGGCTTGCCTTCAGACGTAGGTGCTGGCATCTGCTTTCCTGGTGGCTTGCTGAAGCAAGATTTACATCGGGCTGACGTGGATTGCTGGTGGTATCTGAGCGTGAAATCGGGGCGGTGGTGTGGCTGGTATAAATTACAATATAAAAATTTATTTATTTATATGTCGCCTGGTATAACTAGCACACGGGCGCACTTGGGGAAAAGCGGTGTTGCGGAGTGGGGGGAAATGGTGACAACTGAGCGCGGACGTGGGAACGACTGTCTGAGGGGTGGCAGGGATGTGGCGAAGCTGAGATCGCAGGGGGGGGAAGCCCCTGTCGGGGGCTGCGAAGGGGTCCCCCC